>CM071870.1:628805-659942 GCA_036759665.1 Gynandropsis gynandra
TAGTTCGTTAAACAAATTTTTATTGTAGTGTTTATTTGTTAAGAAAGTTTATAACTTTTTGATTTTTAAATGATGTTGGAATTTTTTTTATCAATAATTTTATAGAATGTAGTTTCTTATATCTTATAAAACAGAATACGTGGGAATAGTAAAAAAATGAACGTGTTAATAGATACCAATTCACTTGTAAAAAAGGAAACGTATTAATATATATATACATATAAATAGAGTATGAAACTATATATTTACTAATAGATACCAATTCACTTGTTGATTGGTTTTAAATCTTATCCATATAAATCTCCATCATGATCGGATCTGGCTGAATGAAACAAATAAAAGAATATCCAAAAACTTATTCACAAAGATTACGTCTAATAATCCACAAAGAAACATATTTTTCTTTACAAATTAATATATTCATTTAGAGTTTTTGAATGCATCTTCTTAAGGTAAAAAAAAAATTGCTAGTTAGACAATTCAAAATTCATCATTGACTCATTAAAACAAAAATAAAATATAGTATTTGGTAGTCAATATAATGCTTACAAATTAAGAAATTGCATGGAAATTAATACGAAAATCGGACATTAAATGATCCAATATTCAATATACATAGAAAGAAAACACATTAACATGTCAAGTTAGAACCCTACATCTCATCACGTGGGCTTCACAAGTATAAGGCCACATGCCACGACACGAAAACATATAACACCTGCCCTTGTATTTACAAAATGCTAATACGTTTCATATATATATTATATATATAATATTATATACTATATATATAGTAAAATATGAGTTTTTACCTAACAATTTCAATAATTACGTTTGTCAACTATATATATATATATGAGTTTATAGTTCAAATGCATTATATAAAATACGGGCTTAGACTAATTAATTTCAAAACTAATTCAAGAGTTTAGGTTATTCAATATCATATATATGATTCATATTTCATGTCCTGACCGATGTAGGACAATTTATTATAATATTTTTCTTCACGTTCAAACTCGGTTCGGAGCGTGGACATAGCAATTAGAGACCCAACATTGATATGTTTAAATCGGGACGAATTAGACTCTCATAACATGTCAAATATGAGTTTGTATCTAACTAATCCCAAAAGCTAGCTCAAGAGTTTAGGGTTGTCCAATATCATATATATGAGTCCAAAGTTCATGTCCTAGTCAATGTGGGATAATTTATTGTAACACATTATAAAACTCTATCCCACATCAAGTTCGCTTCTGGAACGTAATTATTGCAATTTGGAGTCCAGCATCGATATATTTAAATCGAAACGAATAAAATATCATGCTAAATATTAGTTTAGATATAATTATTTTTAAATATTAATTCAAACATTTTAAATTATCCAATAATATATATAAAAGTTTATAGTTTATGTATTCATTTATGGAATGACATCATTATATATATACATGTAGATAATTGTATGTATATGTATGAAAAAAAAACATGATGCATAAATTATGGGAGCAAACCCCATTTCATGCTATGTTCGATGGATGCATGAGGGGCCACGTATGCATGGCTTTTGTTGTTTCGCTTCCATTGTAGTATACATTTACATTTACATTTATTTATTTATTTATTTATTTATTTATATATATATATAAATTTTGTTATGGAATATACAGAAAAAGATTCATCTCCTATTAACATCGTAAAATCAAAGCAACATATCACACAAAGATTTGTTGCTTTGACGTAAATATAATGTCTTGAGTTGTATTCTATGAATTAATCTCGATTTTCTATATTCATCCTCTTCTTCCCATTAATTTTTTTAAAACCTTCAACTTACAATTTTTTTATTCCAAATTGATTTTCAATAACAATGTCGTTGGCTTTTACTTACGTGTGTATATTTTCCGTAGAATAATAAAATAAATAAATAAGCAAGACTCGTAAAAGCACAACAACGAATTTTAACATTTATAAATTGTTAGGTCAATTTCGTAATAATAAATGGGCTTTTAGGCCTATTTTATTAGAATTTAAATTAGAAAAAGCCCACTAGCTCGGCCTGACCCGTTTTCTTGCCGAGTTAAAAATTTTCAAAACCCACAATTTAGTTCGACATAAGTTCGTGATAAACGGCGAGAGCTAGAACAGAATCTAAAAAGTACATTATTATATAATTATATTATAATAATAAACTTAATAAAAGTATTAAATATTAAAATATAAACTCAAATACTAAATTGAAAGTTAATAAAATCAACATAATAAATGTGTTTCTAACTCTTTTCCTGATATTTTATTAGCTAAGTAAAAATTTATATTAATCAATAAAAAATAAACAAATATTTGTTCGGAGTCAAATATTCGAAAATTAGTTCAAAAATTTAAGATTATTTAATTTAATATATAAAAAGATAAATTCAAATCGAGATTAATTATATTTTTATACCATGTTTAAAAAAAGAACTCGAGTTTATAAATCAAGAAAAAATTTATTCAAGACTAATAAATATACACAATTACTTTAAAAAAACTTTGATCCTAAAAACTAATATATTAATATGAGTTTCAAAGATATTTCTAATTATATATATATATAAGATATATGAAATCTCTAATTTTTTTTTTAATCGTTGTGAAACAACACAATATAATACTTCTTTTTTCTATCTTGAATCGATTCTAAATTCAATTGAATTACATTTTAAGTTTTTTTACATCATTCTTTTAAATAAATTAAAAAATGACACAATCCTCAAAAAATGAATTGAATTGTGGAAGATTCGAGAACCGAAAACCCATTTTATATTTGAATTGATCACACATATGTCGATTTTGTTATTTTTTATGAAAAAAAAGTAATTATATTTATTCATAAATATCTTTAGACTGGCCTATTCATGAATATATTTACACAAACAGCCACTAGCAAATCTCAAGAAAAAATTTCATTATTATTGTTATAAAAAATCAAATTTCCTAACTTTTTTGAGAAAGACAAATTAGGTTAACATGTCAAGTTAGAACATTTACGTAAATGATATTTAATGTTAGTGAGTGTCGGCATCAGTTGAATAAAATAAAAACTAGATAATACGTTAATTACTTTTGACAATGGTCCTAATTATATTGCAATTAAATAAAACAATAAAAAATTAAAAATAAATAACTTTCGTCTGAGGGCGAATTGTCACGGAGTGAGGCTTCAATCAAGGTTTTATGATTAATCTTCAAAGGATTTGACAGAATGTCTCATTATTTTTATATTAACTAAACTTATTTTATTATATACTCTCAAAGTTTTCCGTTCGTATATTGTTGTTTTTTAGTTGCTTGATTTCTTCTTCCATGATTATTCCCCCTGTATATATATATTAATATTAGAACATCATGTTCAAATCAAAATGCTTCACCAAAATTAATCCTACAAAATATTTATAAAATTTTGATAATCATTAAATTGGTTTACTATAAAAAAATGTGAAACAATTTCATATGTGATATGGAAAAAATAAATTAAACACATTTCGTAGTACTATATATATACCAATATATACCACTTTTAGTAAATCAATTTAGATCGACATATAACTCAATTATATATGTATATATGTATGATTTTTTTTGTGTTACAAATATTTAATCTTAGAGAAATATTAGAACGCTATGAAATCTTGGTATTTTGGGATAAAAATGAAAATTACATTAAATATGATTTTGTTAAGTCATTATAATAAAATCACTTGCCCATGGAACGAAAATAATTGGAAAAATTTTCATTTTTTATAGAAACATTATATATTTATTTATAGCATTTATGAAATTATAATTCAAAATAAATTAGTAATAATTGAATTGATTTATAATTTATTATTTTTATATATTATATTAAGTCTCATTTAGATAAAATATTCTTTACATGTTTATTAGATACTATACCCAATTATAGACTTTCAAGTTATCCGGTTGATAATAAATAAACTGAATCATTATAGTTATTATATTATATTAGATCTTTTATAATTTTAAACATACAAAATCATAAAAAAATTATAATTACAACAATGATAGCTCTATGCATATACACATACACATCATACACCCACATACAGACAATTAATTTCGTATATAATTACTAATTATTAATCGTTTTTTATTAATACATTTGTAATTTTGCTGTTAGTAGAGAATGTTTGGAACATTCATATGACTTTAGTAATATTCTTGAAATTATCTATATGTACAACACCTCATTACTAATAAAAATTATACATATTATATAAATATACATCTATGTAGATGTATATATTTGCATGTGTATATAAATGTGAACATAGTCTTGTAGTATGTGGAGTGAACATGTGAACTATTGGACCCCCGATATATATATATATACATATATATATATACTTTTTATATATCAGCCCCTTTTGCCTAGTCAATGTAGAAGAGGCACATTCTCTTTCTAAAATATAAAATGGATACAAATGTTTTATTTGCACATTTAATTATACCTAACACAGACATTTAAAACCAACATAGGGTTTCAACTTCTGCAAAAACGAACTTATCTAACCTTTTGAAAAACGCCGAATATTTAAAAATATAGAGTAAAATATATTATAAATGAACCCTATATATATATATATATTAAATAAAAAAAAAGTCAAACTATGAACAGATGACCTGAAACTTCTTATAATTTATTGAGTTTTGGATAAGTCATAATATTCATTAGTCGGACTATTTTCACGTAAAAACGTTGTTATTATTATTATTATTATTATTATTATTGTTGTTGTTGTTTTATTCAATAATATAAATTAGGAATAATATAATAATATATATGAAATTGAGGGTTGAATGGGAAAAGAATTTAGGATGACATCATTAGATAGTGTATGCAATTTGATTCTGTGATGAAACTCAATCAACAGACTATGAAAATGTCCTTTTTTTTGTTTTTATTATATTCGTTGAATTGGTAAAAAAACCATCTTCTTCTGTATATGGTTGGTATTATCCTCAAAATCCAACCCCCAAAAAATTAAAATATAAAAACTAAAAACACATTATTACTATAATGGTTTCCAGCTATTTCACTTCCATGCAAAATAACATATTATACATAAAATAAAAATGAAATGTATTGGTAACAGAAAATAATAATTCAGTTGAATCTTAAATAAATATATAATAAGTTATAAAGTTTATAAATTTTATCTGAATATTTAAAAAATGAAGAGACAGTAAATGTAGCCATGAAACAAGCAAGTCCGCATCGAATTATCCAGAAATTCCGATCTATATCTTTATGATTATAGATATACATACACACAAGCACTAATATATATAATATCATATTATGAATTATGAATGAATTGAATCTATATATATATATAATATCATATTATGAATGAATCAAATAATAAAGGTGCGGATATCGATGTCGGTAAAGACCACGTACTTTGCATTCCATATCATCACCGAATTAATTCATAAAAGAAGCATTAGGCACAAAAGTGCTAATTGACAAAATAAATTATTATATATATATACATATATACTTACAAATAATACAATCCCAAATTGGTTAATAATACCAGGGAAAATCCTCCTAGGCTCTCTTCATTAGAATAAATGCATATTATTAATATTTACACTTTTGTATTATCATAAATCAATTAGATAGATTTATAAATATGTATATGTATGGTTTTAAATAATTATAAATTTTTAAATTAAAATTTTGCCGTAAGTGTCAAGATATTGGTAAATTAATACGTAGAACATCTCAAAAACATAATAAAAAATTGAGAATCTTATATTATATCATGCATGAACTTAAAACTAAAATTGAAACTAAATAAACAAATGATCTCGCATGAGAAAATTCAATCCATATACTCATCCAATCCTCCTATAGATTAAAATTTATACAAAGTAAACCGTCTTCGATATATAAAATAAAAATTAAATAAAAAAAAAATACTACCCATGTAATATTCCATTGTTGAAGTACCTTACATCTTCCAAATTAGTTATGCTTTGATCATTCTGAGGATAAACAAAAGAACTAATGACACTTCCCATGGCTGCTGCTGCTGATTTCTCATAGAAATCATTACTCTCAATGCCTTCAAGTGTCTGAATGTTATCGTATCCAAACCATTGATGATCACTTATTGCCGGAATCTCATTCCGTTGATCGGACGGCACCGGAGAATATGTACTTCTGTTCATAGCGAAACTTCCTCCATAGTAATAATCTTGATAAAAGGAGAAATCAAAAGGGTTTTGATAAGAGATGTTTATGTCTGTCTCCTCAATCTTAATCATGTTATTGTGATTCAATTGCGTTTGTTCTTGATCAGAAGATGATGGTGATGAATGTCCGTAGTAATTGGTGAAGGTAATTGGAAATTCTGTCTGGTTTGCTTGAGGAAACTGAGGCCAATTTAGGGTTTGTTCTTGTTTTAGGGTTTCTGCAAACATGTTGAGATTAATCTGATGGGATTCATTTTGACTCTTCATCATCACTTCCTGCAAATCCTTTCGCTGTTTATTTAGAAGCTTCTTCTTCAATCTGGTGTTCCAATAGTTCTTAATGTCATTATCTGTTCTTCCCGGCAATTGAGCAGCAATTACAGACCACCTACAAGTGATTAATTAACAAAGATATCGCATATATATATATATATATTAGGATAGATAATATCATACTTTCAAAATTAGATTTAAATCTAAAATTTATGTTTATTTTAGTTTTTTTTTATAAAAATTAGAGTTTGAATTAAGATTTTTATAAAAAACTTATCAAAATATACGTTTTACATATAAATTATATTTATTAATATTTTTATTAATTTCACTTAAAAATTTATATAATCATTATAATTATTATTATTATTTATAAATTACATTTAAAATAATTTAATATATTTTAAAAAATACAAATTAATTTTTCTATAATATTAATTATTCAATTTAATAAAAATTATCAATTTTGATATCTTTAAAAATGTTTAATAATTTACATATTTTAGATTAGATTCAATTTCGAATCATAACGCTGAAAATTTTCGCACTCAAAAAATTGCAACTCAAATCTGCATTGAAATTTTTAATTTAGATTTTAAAATAAAATTGATCAAATAAACGTAAAATCAAATTTTGACTTTTTAACTCCAACTTCTAAGAAAAACATGCTCTGCCTAAGAAGTAATTAATATTTACCGGCTTCCGATAGTAACAAAGAGATTACAAATGAGGTTGTCTTCTTCCTCGGAGAAGCCTCCATGTTTGATGTTTGGTCTCAGATAGTTTAACCATCTCAGTCTGCAGCTCTTCCCACATCTCTTTAGCCCTTTTACCATTAAAATAACCCCATCAACCATGATGATGATGATGATAATGATAATGATAATGATGATGATGATGATGAGTTTAAAGATTATACCGATCTTCTTAGGCAAAGCAATCCAATTGCCTCCGGTGCCATTTTTCTCGATATAAGCTTTGAGCTTAGCATCTTCCTCAGGAGCCCATGGCCCTTTCTTCACGCTCGCCTTGTCACAACATGGAGCTCTTCCCATCTCTCTCTCTCTCTCTCTCTTCAGTTCTTTTCTCTTATCTTTTTTTTTTTTTTAAGTTGAGGAAATGAAGAAAGAAATGTCTATTTGCTTTATAAAATAGTCTTTGAGTCGAGGGTAGTGGAAGGGAGAAAATATATATATATATATATATGAAGGAAGAGATTATATAATAGCTGGAGAAAATGTCTCATGTGAAGATGTCAAAAGTTGGAAAGTTGAAGGAAACAAATAAAATAAAATAAAACAAAGTAGCTTTATGAATTTGAATATAATAAATAAAACTAATTACAATATAATAAAATGGTATGTATTGAAAATTGCCTTGACATATACGAGATGATTAGACGAAAATGTTCTCTTATATATTTCTTCTTAGTCCATAATCTATCATTATTCATTAATTCTCCATTAAATTAAATATTCCAATCCATCACACCCTTTGACTCAGAAGAGATATATATATATATATTTACTTGTTGTTTGTAATGATAAGAAATTTTGTATGCTATATCACTTTTGTGTTAGTTAAAGGTAATACGAACATATAAGTGTAGGATATATATACACACATATAATATTATATATAGTTATTAGTGTTTTATATATTTCATAGTCCTCGGCAATTTCCAATATGTTTGGTCCATAAATTATTACACTAATTTCTGAATTAGATAAAAAAAATAACAAAGTGAGTAAGTAATTATTAGGGTTAATTATGTTGAGGGTACTTTTGTAATTAACCAAAGTCGTATTAGGGTTTGTACTTTCTATTTTTTGGTTTTAGACCTAATAATAAACACACGAATTCACATTATTCTTGGCATGGTATCAGAGCCTGCCTCGTAGCCGTCAAACGTGTGAAATTTTCCTTCGATCGCTGTCGCTTTCTAGCCACCGCCATCGTTTTGTTCGTCCGACCGCCTCTACCCAGCATCCGTCGTTCTGATTTTTTAATATCATGCTCCTCCGTCCGCCATGCGCTCAGTCCATCCACCACCGGTCTCATGGCTTTCCAATCAGGTGCAGCCGACGCCCAGCCGTCCGCTCAGCCATCCTGTGTCGCCGTTGTCCAGCCGACCGTCGCACAGCCGCCGCACGTCGCCCCGACCGTCCGTGCAACTTGCAATTTCGGATCTCCATATTATTTGCATATGTCGGAGGGGCCGGGAACTGTGATACCATCGGTTCAACTTCGTGGTGATTCTAACTAAAAGAAAGCTCGGGTTTCTCGACGGTACAATTGTTGCGCCGTTGCCCGATTCTCCTGATCGTGAAGAATGGGACCTTGTCAATTCGATGTTGATCGAGTGGTTGTTCAATTGTTGATGATGTGCAGACGCTTTGGGAGGATCTTCGATAACAGTTCTCCGTCGGGAATGCCACACGAGTTCATCAGATACGTGCAGAATTTGCTCGTTGCTCGCAGAAAAATCAAAGTGTTCAAGTTTTCTTTGGTAAGTTGAAGAAACATTGGGAAGAGTTTGATACGTACCAACCCATTCGTACATGTGGACGTGGTACGTCGCATGCTGCTATTCTTAATTTCGAGCTCATTCGCGATCGTAAAGAGGAGAAGATTCATCAATTTCTCATGGGACTTGATGATGCTGTGTTCGGAACCGTTAGGTCGCAAGTCATTGGATCCGACCCACTTCCGAGCCTCAATCAAGTTCATTACAAGGTTGTGCATGAAGAACGTCACTGATTGATTGCTCGCGGCCGCGATGATCGTGGATCGGTTGTAGGGTTCTCCGTAATGTCCTCTTTGCCGGTTCCCTCTCCCGCCCATTCGGTTGCAGTACGTGACAAGACCATCGTTTGTTCTCATTGTCACAAACCTTGTCATGATGTCTCCACTTGCTACCTTATCATCGGATTTCCAGACCGCACTAGGAGGAATGCTCGATCCCGGCAGCCCGAGCGTTCTCATCGTGGTGGACGTCCTCCTCCAGTATGCGCAAATGCAGCTCATGTCGTGGACGCAGCCCCTGATTCGAAGTCCAACCATGATATTGATCGTGGTGCTATGCCAGGTTTCAATGATGAGCAGTGGTCGACTTTGCTGTCATTGCTCAAGCTGAAACCACACGGGTCTGATGACACTCAATCCGGTAAGACAGATTACACTGAATATATTTTGGATTCAGGCGCATCTCACCATTTGACGAGAAATTTACATTCCTTAGTCAATGTTTCACCAATCACTCCGTGTCCTATTGGTTTGCCTAATGGTGATTGCACTATGGCTACGCATACGGGTGATTTGTTACTGGGAAGCTCGTTTTTTCTTCATCATGTGCTTTATGTGCCATCACTTACATGCAACTTGATCTCCATATCGCCTTTGCTGCAAAGTAATAATTTCATTGTGACATTTACTAATCGCTTTTGTGTGATTCAGGACCGTATCGCGAGGACCCTGATTGGAGGGGTGAAGAATGCGATGGGGTTTACAAGCTTTGGGGAACAGTTGGATCTACAGCCTTCCATGCTAGCTGACTGGTTTCTCGAGATTTACGGCATCATCGGCTTGGACATCCGTCTGATAAGGTTTTCGATTTTTTGCCTACGATTTTTGGCATTTCAAAACAGAATAAGAACAAGACTCCTTGCGATATTTGTTTTCGAGCCAAACAAACTTGTGCTATGTTTTCTTCTAGTTAGTCCAATACTACACTTTGTTTTGATTTGATTCATTCCGATATTTGGGGACCATATAATGTGCATGCTACGACTTGTGCTGTTTATTTTCTCACATTAGTAGACGATCATTCTCGAGCTGTTTGGGTTTATTTGATGAGTTCTAAGTTTGAGGTCAAGGATCTTATTCCTAATTTTTGTGAAATGGTGAAACGTCAATTTGATAGTTGTGTTAAGGTTGTTCGGACAGACAATGGGGCCGAATTCCTTGGTCTCAGACGATACTTCCAAACGCATGACATCCTTCACCAAACATCGTGCGTGTATACTCCTCAACAGAATGGTCGTGTCGAGCACAAACACCGCCACATCCTTAATGTTGCCCGTGCCATTATGTTTCAAGCTCATCTGCGTGCGACTTTTTGGGGAGAATGTATTTTGGCCGCATCATACTTGATAAATCGGACTCCGTCTACGTTGCTTCACGGGAAGAATCCGTATGAGGTTTTGTATGGATCTCCACCATCGTATGATCGTCTTTGTACCTTTGGATGTCTCTGTTATGCACATAGAGGGAAGAAAGAGACGGATAAGTTTGCTTCTCGTGGCCACAAGTGTATCTTGATTGGCTTTCCGTTTGGACAGAAAGGATGGAAGGTGTTTGACATTGAGACTCGTGAGTTCTTTATCTCTCGTGACGTGGTATTTTTTTAGCATATTTTCTCATATGCGGATGGTTCTACAGGCTCATCTTCGCCAGAATCATCTCCCACACATCCGACTCTTCATTCTTCGGTTTTTGATGATTCACCGGATATGTTCCATCTCCCACAGTTATCCAGTTCTTCTAACAGGGGGCGGTCTGATTCTGCCACTGATGGTTTGCCCCATGGTGATCCTCCACCTGAGGAATCATCGCTTGAGCCGTCTTCATTGCATGATGATTCTACATCCGGTTCTCCTCCAGATGATGGTTTAGGGTTATCTACCGTTGAGGTACTTGGTCGTGGTCATCGTACCAAGTTTTCTTCAGTTAAGCTTCGAGATTATATCATATACTCTTCTCGTTATCTTGAAGACCCCATTCGCATTTCTTCTTCGCCCTCTTCATTGTCCTCAGATACTGTCTCATATCCCATAGCGAATTACGTTACTAATACTAACTTTACTTCGCGACATCGAGCTTTCCTTGCAGCTATTGACATTGGAACCAAGCCTCGTTCTTACTCCGAGGCTTCCGCGACTTCTTATTGGAACGAGGCTATGCAACTGGAACTTAGTGCTCTAGCGGACAATGACACTTGGAGTTTGACTACTTTGCCACCGGGGAAGAAAACCATTGGATGCCGATGGGTTTACAAGATCAAGTACAAATCCGATGGGAGTATCGAACGCTACAAAGCTCGACTAGTTGTTCTTGGCAATCGGCAAACTGAAGGCGTTGATTTCGAGGAGACTTTTGCTCCCGTTGTGAAGATGACGACCGTGCGCACATTCTTGGCCATTGCTTCCGCAAAACAATGGGTGATTCATCAGATGGATGTTCACAACGCCTTTTTACATGGTGACCTACATGAAGATATCTACATGAAGGTTCCTCCTGGTTTATCATGTGACGACCCGACTCTTATTTGTAAACTGAAGAAGTCTCTCTATGGTTTGCGATAAGCTCATCGTTGTTGGTTTGACAAGCTTGCTACCGCACTTCTTGCATATGGTTTTCTTCAATCCCGGACAGATTCATCATTGTTTACGTTGGTTCGAGGTACGCGACATCTTCATTTTCTTGTTTATGTTGATGATCTTTTGATTGGTGGGAATGACGTTGACATGGTGGGAATGACGTTGTCACAGAAAATTCGTATAGGAGTTGAAGAAAAAATGCCAAAATCACGTAGTAGAGCTCTCAACCAAATAAGCTCACTGGTAAGATGTGCCATAGATCGATATTCTGCCTCAGCCGAAGAACGTGAAACGATAGCTTGTTTCTTGGTTTTCCACGCAACAGGTGAATGACCAAGAAACACAATATATCCTCCAACCGATCGTCGAGTAAGCCGACAAGAGGCCCAATCGGAGTCACAAAAACCTGACGAATTTTCTGTGACAACCAGGCGGCTTTGCACATCGCTGCAAACTCTGTGTTTCATGAGCGTACGAAACACATCGAGATAGACTGTCATTTCATTCGAGACGCGGTTCAGGATGGCACCATTCAGACATCTCATGTTCGTTCGTCAGAACAGGTTACCGATATCTTCACCAAGACGTTGGGACAAAATTCATTTCTTTATTTGCGTTCCAAATTGGGCATTCGAGGTCTTCATGCTCCAACTTGAGAGGGCGTATTAGGATTAATTATGTTTAGAATACTTTTGTAATTAACCAAAGTCGTATTAGAATTTGTAATTTCTATTTAAACTTGGTTTTAGATCTAATAATACACACCAATTCACATTATTCTTGGCAATAATATTTATTAAATAATGCATATTTATTTAGGATATACATACGGGTCGGCCGGACAATATATAATTGATTCATTGGAAATAATGACTATTTATGCTCAAATGGTTAGTATAGTTGATGAAATTTGATGATTTTAAATTTTCGTTCTAGATTTTAAATTGTTTTTTCTAGATTAAATTACGCTGTATTTATCTAAATATACGATTTATATATTATTGATTGTATATGTTTTAAACATTATCAGTAAATTAACTCAAATATAGTGATTGTGGATTTTTAGGATAATAAAATAAACTGTATGTCAATAGTAAAGTAAAATATGATTTTTAATCTAAATCACTATATATATGTGTATATATATACATATATATTTAGTGTTTAATTAGGAACTTAATTATGTGACCTTTACACGCTAGAAGGTGGTCTTGATTCATTCCCTATATCAATTAGTGGATCCTTTTTCTTTTATTATTAAAACTCGGATTATATCTGATTGATATATATATATATATGGGGTACGATGAAGCTAAAAATACTAATTTGTAAACTATCCACGTATCTAGCTATTATTTGACATAATATGTAAGGTGGAAAATAAAATAAAAACTAAAAAAATTATTTAACACATCACTTATGATGATGAAGACAAAGTATTATAAGATATTAAAACTTTCAAAGTTTTTTTTTTTAAGAAAATAGTTTAAGATATATGATAATTCCAATTGATATAAGCAAAAAAAAAAGAAAATCTATATTTCTATCCAAATTTGAATAAGTATAGATAAAACAATCTATTTTGTTAATTTAATTTCGATTTAATAAATAAAAATGGCAAATTGTGAATCGTAAAGAAGATTTCATTATTGGAGAGTGTACTTTGAGATCACAAGTGATTGGACTCAGTCATCTTTTACCCAATCAGTCACTCATTATTGGACTTCATTCAGTGCGTATCTCACACGCGCCCACATAAATTAAATTTATATTTTGTTGGAATATTAATCACTGTTATTGTATTAATTTGTTTCATTATGGTAGAGTATGTTGCCAACGATGGAGACACATATTTCCTAAATAAAAGTAATTATGTAAAATTTGAAAGAGTAAATTCTGTTATGGTAGGTGACCAGAATGACCAAACCCAAAGAAAATTTACCATTAAATTTATATATATATATATACTGCGATGGACAACGATAATATGATTAATCCTAAATTACTAATTTAATAAATAAATTAAATGTCAAAGTTTCAAACTCATAGCAACGATAATGAATCTATAGAGGGCTATTATTATTAGTATTTTAATATTTTTAATGCGTTGCCACTTAATAATGTTTTAGTATAAAATTTGACCTATTGACGCATGTCGTGTGGACCCAAATCTGAATTTAATCAAATATGTGATACAAATATATAATTATTTAATACATATCTAAAATTTTAAAATTAAAATTTCCACGGCAACCTGATGTTAAGGAAGAAAAACCCCACTTCCACTTTAATGTCGTCATTGTTTGGATTATCTTTTGATAATTAATTTATTTCGTCGTTAATTATATGTTTCAACTTTGTTTTAATTTCCAAAAGGAAAACCCCATTATTTGAATATTTTTTTTTGTATATATCTTGAATATGTGTATAGATTTCTCATTGGAATCGATATTCTATTAAATAACAAAATAATAAATTGCAAATAGTGAGATCTTGTGAAACTAAATAACATCTATATAGACTCTGAAACCGCAACAGATACATAATAAACAAAATCTTTATGATTTATTATTTTAAAATAGTCAAATATGATTATTATTTTAAAATTAAAATTTTATAGAGTAATTTATTTTGTATTCATCGCCATCTTTTTGTAAAAATGAGATTGTTCATAAACTTCTAACACAAAAAATGAATGTATAACTCATTACAATTTTTATTAGAAAAAAATTATAAGCAATAACTCGTAGTATATCTTCCACATGAACCATAAATCTATCTCTACACTGCAGAAGGAATAAAAATAATTATTTTCGAAATTATTTTTTTTTTCATATTTTTTCGTAAATAGAAGTGTGCGTAAAGAAAGGCTTCTAGATGAACAAAATAGTTGATTTTGACTTTAAATTAGTGAAAAGGTTTAAAAGTCAAAGCACCTGGAAAAAATAAAGTTATAAATTGTTGAAACTGTTAGATTTTCTTTTTCAGTGATTATATTTAATTCATCGGAATATCCAATTTATTTTCATTAAGAAAAGTAAATAAAGTTTTGAAGCTTCATCGTTAAATTATTTTAGAGGTGTTGTTAGGATTTCAACACCTCTAGAAGGAATGGGTCATAACCCTCCTATTTTTTTAAAAAAAAAAATAGAGAAAACAGTCTATTCTTTCCTGAATTGTATCACTTTAATCATATTCCCTTGAATTTTCATGCTCATTCTATTCCCCCTAAACTATCACTATTCATCCTATTTCTCTCTAAACTTTATAAATCGATCATATTCCCCTTTCGTTAACTTTTTGTCTGTTATTATTTTTAAAACAGTCTATCCCCCTCAAACTATATGATTTCCAGCCTATCCCCCCCCCAACTATATGAATTTCAGCATGTTCCCCCTCAAACTATATGATTTCCAGCCTATTTCCTCCCCCCGAACTATATAAATTCTAGCCTATTTCCCCCAAACTATATAAACTGTAGCTTATTTCCAGGTTATACTTTATATAGTTTGGGGGTAATAGGCTAGAATTTATATAGTTCGGGGAAAAGGTTGAAATTTATATAGTTCGAGGGGAATAGGCTGGAAATCATATAGTTTGGGGGGAATATGCTGTTTTAAAAATATTTAACAGAAAAATTAACAGAAAGTTAATGGAGGGGGAAATAGGATGAATTTTTAAAGTTCAGGGGGAATAGGATGAGTAGTGATAGTTTAGAAGGAATAGGATGAACAGGAAAGTTCAAGGGGAAATAAGATTAAAGTGGTAAAATTCAGGGGGAATAGGCTGGTTTCCCAAAAAAACTATTATAAAATAAAAAAATAAACATATATCGTTAGATCATGATTATCGATTAGGTACTTTATCATTATTTTAGTTTAATTATTTATAACTTATTCACATATATATTGAATTACAATATGTTAATAGTTATGCATTTTGTTGATCAATAATTGCTATAAAATATATATGTTTATGTTGTTTATGATATTTTAATGAAATTATATTATATTTCAGATTTGTATGATAAAACTCTTGTTTTTTTGTGTTTAAAACTTCCAATTCGGACGTATGCCTTTGATATGTGATTAATCATTTTCATTGTGAAACGCAATATATAGACATCAAATTATATAGCATACATCTTTCCACACAATCATTCAATAAAACTCAATTTTATATTAAAAGGAAACTAAAATATAGACATCAAATTATATATAAATTCAACCTGTTGTCTCCAAGTAAAAACGAAAATAATACATACGCATGCATGTTTCATTTAATAAAATGTAAATATAAAGAAAATATAAAAACAGATGTTCTCCTGTAGTCAAGGCAAGGGAGGAAGGTACATTGTAATCTCAAGGGATCTCTCTCTTTCTATTGTTTATATTAATCCAATTACTTTATGGAAGTATCCTAAAGTCCCTCTAGAAAGTAAAAAAATATAATTTTTATCTCATTTTGTATTAATTAGAGATAATCATTCTAATCATGACAATATCATGACATCTTTGTAACATAATCAATGTGACAAAAAATATTATGTTATTAAACTCATATTAGTATATTTAAATAGGCTGAAAATATTCGAATTATTCGTATCCGATTCGTATTCGAACCGAAAATTCGAATACCGGCCGATACAAATACAAATACAAATATTAGAAATCAGATATTCGAAAAATACAAATACGAATAGTAGACTCAATTATTTGAACTATTCGTATTCGTAAATATTAAATGGAAAATTTAGTTGATATATAGATACATATATAACAAAATTGATTTTGATGATCAAATTGAAAATAAAAAACATTATTAATCGCATTTAAACACTCATTATGTAATTATATAAAAAATTTGTAATATATTTATGATTGAAATATTAAAATATCAAAACTTTAAAAGAATTAATATTGTTGAAGATTTAATTTACACTCGAGATTTATTCTAATCCAAATGAATTGAAAATGTTACAATATATGAAAAAAATAATTCACTAAATATATAACTTTTTTTTACGAATTTTATTTTATTGTATAATCTGATTATTTGTTTCATTATTAGGTGACTTGACGATACTTGTAGAATCATCGACAAAACTAAATTTAAATGACTAATATGGAGATGAATGTGAAGATTTGATGTTTTGTCTTATTTATATTATTAATCTTTGCATCTTTGTGCGATTTGAATTTTAGTTTTAAATTTTATTTGATGATTATTAGTTCTTTATTTAAATTTTTTTCATATAAATATTTTAATAAATTTAAGTTCAGATACGAATATCTGTATGCCCGACGAATATCCGTATATGTAACAAATATTCGTTTTTACAACAAATACAAATATAAATAATAAAATTTAAATATTCGTCGAATACAAATACAAATAATCAGATATTCGCAAATAAAAGACTAATTGATTAATTAATTGTTTCGCTTTGTTTTGGTGGAATAAGTATGTATTCACTTTTTTTTTTAGATTTTCCAAGTTGCATAATTAATGGGTTTTAAGAAGCTGTCACTCAATAAATAAACCACACCGACCCCAATTTTGATATTTACATTCACACTCAACGAAACATATATAATTGAACATTTACATACACATATATATATATAATATAGCAAACTGTAGTCTTTACACACATAACTACATATTAACCATGACTTGATAAGAATAAATTGGATGACATAATTGTTCTAAAGTGTCCGTCTAATTCCGTCTAGTATCGGTGTAAACGTTCGATAGTCGATGATCCTCCGACAACCGACTAGATATCGATTAATAAATATAGATTTTTTTAACTTTTTAAAACTAATATATCATTTGATATTTTAAAAAATATATATTTTTTAAAATATCAAATATATATTTTTTATTCCGTATTCCAAACTCTAGAAAAAATTATCAACAAAAAATAATGGATATAAATAAAAAAACTAAAAACTAAAAAATGCCGACTAGACCATCGTTAGCCTCCCGATTATCACCTATTAGCCTCCCGATTATCGTCTAGCGATTTTTATGACACAACTAGTATAAATAGAGCAAACTTTTGGTTTATTATACCAAAGTTGTTGCCTTTCAATTCTCAAGGTAGTCTTTATTGATTGAGGATTCTAAAAGTCTTTGCATTTTCTATTTTGAAGCTAGTTTGGTTTGATGGGTAATAAAGTATTTACCTTAACCTTTTGCTTTTCTATGTAATGCTTCCGACAGGAGAAACCACGACCGACCGTTGTTCCGCTGTAGAAATCTGTTAAAGAATCTCAAATGGTTCATTAATGGGGATTAACAATGCCCTTGTTAGATTGATTAGGGCATAATATCAGATAGTTTCTTATCAAAAGCCTCGTCAATTTATATACAATCACTTGATCATGTTTGGCCATTAATGGAGTGACAGTTGTCAAATATGGGCTGAGCCTAACTAATCCCAAAAGCTAGCTCATGAGCTCATGAGTTTAGGGTTGCTCAACACCATATATACAAGTCCCAAAGTTCATATCCTAACCGATGTGAGATAACAGATCATAACATTTCCCCTTACGCCCAGACTCGATCTTGGAGCGTGGACATCGCAATCGGGGCCTAACATCGGTATATTCAAATCGAGACGAACCAGACTCTGATACCATATCAAATATGGACTGGGCCTAACTAATCCCAAATACTTCTATCATGTTTGAAAGAAGGAAAGGAATACCTGAAAATTTTGACTTGGAGTGATTACAGGTAGGATGATTCTGTGTATTTATGGAGTACAGATGAGATTATCCTGGGAAAATGACAAATTAAACAAGATATGTTATCTATGTGACAACCGGGGTGGCTCAGGCCATGTTCGACAAGAGCTTCGAACATGGCCTCAATAAATTTAGAACCTATTATTTTCAAAAAGATAATTAATATTTAAAATAATTACATGTTAAAAAATATAAAAGGGCCTATTTTAATTTTATGGCACAAGGTCTCTTTTCCAACGTTTTTTTGGTTAAGTCGGCCCTGGTGACAAATGACAAAAAAGTATAATGCTTTTATCCTTACAAAATTAGTAAAAACTCCCTAATAACTTCAAATTAGTGAAAACTGAACATAATCAAAACATAATAATTTCATGATTTGAGACAAATACCTGAAAACCTTGACTTGGAGTGATGAACAAGACTACCAAAAAGAAACAAAACAACAAGGCAGTCTTCCCCAATAGAAAACACCAAAACAGCCAACCAATCAAACGGATAGTTGGGACAAAACCGCGAGTAGACGCCGCCATGATTGACGCTATAAGAGGCGGAAGAAGGATAAAGCCGTAGCTATTAAAGACCGGGAAATGGAAAAGATGAAACCGAAGAAGAAGTCAAAATATAAGAGAGATAAGGAAAGGATGAAAGAACAGAGAAGAAAAGATTCACCTTTAGAGAAAGAGAAGGCTGATGAAGAGACCTCTCTCGGTGAAATGCGTTGGTGGACGGAGGCTGCTGTCTGGTCTGGACGTGGACTCGTCTCCGTTTCCGTTATGCCCTAACTCAAATTAAGACAAAGGAGACAGATGCTTTCCTATAATTTGTTTATAAAAACGAACAAAGAAATTGAAATATATTTCTGCTTTTATTTGGAGGAGTGAACTAGAACAGAGCAAATGCAAAACAAAACTGAAAATGCTGCAAAGCATCTCGGGTTATTCGATATCTAAACCTCGTCTTGAAGATCCCAGCAATGCTATTAGGGATTTTTGAAACCATAAATTTCGATCAACCAACCAGAAAAGGACTTGTGATATGAGATCGAGTCTGGTGGAAGCATCAAGAAGGGAGGTTGATGGGGTCGCTTTGAAGGGCTTTCTGCATGATCTCCATCTGCTCTTTCACATGGACTGAATAAAACCCGGTGGCAGTAGCCGCTGATGGAAGACGTCCCACGTACTTGATGTCGTCCATGTTTCCCCTGTTAAGTGCTTTCATGGCCGTGCAGAGACGGGGTGCAACATAGTTGAACGCTCCCATATTCATAGGCTCCTCTTGACACCACACAACCTCCGCATCTGGATTTAATATGAGAGCAAGGATGTGAAACATATGTAAGAAAACGGATTGAATTCTCTTTTATATTCCGCCCAAATGAACCAGATCGAGTTTCGATATATGTCACAGGCAAACCATATTATCAATGATAGTTTCAGGGATCAGAGCATATACTTGGGTAACGCTTTAGTTCTCTTTGAATGAGATCGTATGGGAAGGGGCAGAGCTGTTCTACCCTGCAAATTGCTACGTCGTTTGAATTGACCTTCTTTCGCTCTTCATCAAGCTCATAATATACCTGAAAATTTCGATTAACCAACCAAAATAAGACTTGTGATCAGAATGTAGAATATACAGTTAGGGGTATAAAATGAACCGGCTCGGCTCAGATCGTCATGAGCTCGCCAAAAAATGAACTGGCTCAGATCAGCTCGTTTTCAAAGAATATGTATAATATGTAAAAATTGGAAAATATGTGCTTTTATACTTTGCTCGTGAGCCGGCTCTTCAGCTCGCGAGCCAGCTCGCCTAAGCTCTGATTCATTTTCGGCTCATTTCGTTAGCTCGTTTTTTAAACGAGCTGGTAAATAACCAGCTCGGCTCGCTCAAATAGGATCCGAGCTAGAGCTGGCTCGCGAGCCAACAGCTCATTTTACACCCCTATATACAGTGGATGAATCCGGAAAATCTGTTTACCTTGCCAGAACAGAGGACTAGACGTCCGATACCCTCTTCAAGATCAGAATGGTCATTGTGATCCTTGATCAGACGTTTAAATCGGGTTCCTTGCTTGTCAAACCCGTGGTGTCCTTGGACATCATCAAATTCAGAAAGGTTAGAAACACATTGTTTGTGACGGAGCAAGTTTTTGGGAGCCATCACAATAAGCGGCTTGCGGAATTCCCTGTGTATCTGCAAATGTTTCAGAGTGAGAAAAAGAAAAAAACCATCACAAATAGGGGAAAGAATTTGATTCATCGGATTAATTTACCTGCCGTCGCAGGACATGGAAATAGTTGGCAGGTGTTGTGACATTAACAACTTGCCAATTACATTCCTGAATCTGCTTGCGAAGGGTCGAGTCCATCTCAGGAATGACAAAGGGGTTGTCATCACTCATCTGTGCATTTACGGGGTAAAAAAAAGCGTTGAAGAGTAACCAAAATTCGAAAACGTAAGAGAAAGCAACTCCAGAATAACTAAAAACTATTCAAAACGTCAGGCGTTGTACCAAAAGCCATATATGTCTGACTATATACCTGAAGGAAACGTTCCAATCGTGCACTTGAATGTTCAGGACCCTGCCCGTCATATCCATGAGGAAGCAGAACTACAAGACCGGTTTGACGGAGCCACTTGGCTTCCCCACTGCTAAGGAACTGATCAAACATCACCTGAGCACCATTTGAAAAGTCACCAAACTGAGCTTCCCAGATCACGAGAGAATTAGGATTTTCCATCGAGTAGCCTAGTTCAAATCCAAGAACACCAAATTCCGAAAGAGAGCTGCATACAATGAGCCCATGACAATTGTATAAGCATCAGAGGCAAAGACAGTCTGTGGTGGTCAACAATTATGATACCAAAGGATTCACAAACGTTACCTATTGCTGACGGTGAACATCTCTGGGTCTTGGTTAATGATAACGTGATCAAGAGGACAATATTGCTCCCCTGTTTCCTGATTATGAACCACTGAATGTCTATGACTGAAAGTTCCTCTTTCAACATCTTGACCGCTTAGACGAACATGATTGCCTTCCACAAGTAATGTAGCAAAAGCAAGAGCCTCTCCAAGTCCCCAGTCAATACCTTCACCAGATTCAATCATTTGGGCACGTTGTTCATAAACTCTTTTCACACCTCTGTGGGGCTTGAAATTCTCTGGGAACATGGTGATTGCTTGTCCTACACTCTTTAATATCTCTGGTTTGACGCTGCAAGTTTACCATCAAAACCTTTCAGCAACAGAAGCAATACAATAACCACCAAAAAAATTGATTAAGTAAATGTAAAATGCATGTACCCAGTGTTCCGGACCCTTGAAATCTGCTCAGGTGATTTGAATCCACTCCAGTGACTTGAAAGCCAGTCTCTTTTTTGGGGAATGTAGTCTTTACTAGCCAGAAATTCTTCATTGAGAATAGAATTCACCTTTTTGTGTATCTTATCAATATCTTCTTGTGTTACCTGTTCCGATTCTAGAAGCTTGTTCTGATATATTTGAAGTACTGAAGGATGATTCCGAATCACCTATCAAGACCAATGAACATCCATAAAAAGGACCAAAGTCAACACCCAAAAGTAGAGAGGAGAGAAAAGTGAAGGCAATACAAGAAAATATCAGACCTGATACATTTTTGGCTGCGTAAATGATGGTTCGTCTATCTCATTGTGCCCAAAACGACGGTAGCAAACTAAATCAACCACCACATCGGAATGGAAAGTCTGGCGCCACTCTGCCGCAAGCTCACAAGCATGCACCACTGCCTCCATGTCATCCGCGTTAACGTGGAAAATTGGGGCACTTAGAGCCTTTGCAACATCAGTACAATACTGCGAAGACCTCCCAGACCTGGGATCAGTAGTGAAGGCCACTTGGTTATTGACCACCAAGTGTATAGTCCCACCAGTAGTGTAGTTAGGAAGGGCACTAAGATGCAAAGTCTCGTACACCACACCTTGCCCCGCAAAGCTACCATCCCCATGGATCAAAACACCCATGTTCTTTATTCTATCCTCATCTTTGGAGTAATACTGTTTTGCTCGAGTTTTACCCATAACAACAGGATCTACTGCTTCCAAATGACTCGGGTTAGCAACCAATGATAAGTGAAGTCTCTTCCCTCCTCTTGTTGGGCGATCATAAGATGTACCCAAGTGGTATTTCACATCACCTGTTCCTGTGTAGAGTCCAACTTCATCAACGGGCCTAATGCCACCGCTGAACTCGCTGAATATTTGACGAAGAGGTTTTCTGACAACATTACCCAAAACATTCAGTCTACCTCTGTGGGGCATCCCAATAACTATGTTCTCTACCCCAAGATCCGCAGCTCTATCAAACATCTCTTTCATACCTGGAATCAATGACTCAGCACCTTCAAGTCCAAATCTTTTAGCTGTTGTCCACTTAGTGGCCAAGAAATTCTCAAATTGTGAACTCCAGGTAAGTCGATCAAGAATAACCTGACGACGCTCCTTATTGTATTGTCGAGATGTTGGTGTTTCAATCTTGTCTCTCAACCAGTTACATTTTTCCCTGTCAGCAATGTGCATATACTCATACCCTAGAGTCCCACAGTAAGCCTGCTCAAGCCTTGACAATATAGCTCTGAGGGTTTGAACCGGACGGTTCTCAGACAGAAACCCCGACATCCTCCATACACCCAAAAAGAATTCTCTATCAAGATCAGCCTCTGAAAACCCATACAGAGCCGGGTCAAGGTCCTCTGGGATTTCTCTCACTTCTAAACCTAATGGATCCAACTGGGCTTTCATGTGGCCGTTAACCTGGTAAGCCCTGACAAGCAACAACAAACGCATACTCTCTTGAATCGTTTGCCCCGAAATTCCAGGTGATGTAGCAGCCTGCCCCACAAAATTCCTGAAGAAGTTGTCCCAAGACTCGTCAACACTGTTCGGATCAGCCTCCCAAGCCCTTTGTAGCTCCTCCAGATACACACTGCTAGTCCCATCTAAGAAACTATCAGTTAGCCTAGAGAGAGGCACCGGACGTGGAACAGGTGCTGATTGTGCATTGGATTTGAATATCGTACTGCGAAAATATCTGCTTTGAGATGACAGAACTCTTGTTCTCACGGTATAAGACCCACTCTGAGTCAGAGTCTTCCTAACAGCAAGCTTTGCTGCAGAAGACGCAGCTCTAAACCAAGCCATAGCTAGTGATCTTTGTTCAGCAAGAGTCAAAAACTCAAACACCTCTTGTAAACATCAACCTGAAAATGATCCATTTAGCTCAATCAAAACTTTAATTTAAACAGGCAAACAATCACAGGATTCTACCAACGGATTCAAGATCCACCAAAATCATAAATAGTTCAGAGAAAATTTCCATTTCCTCACAGTTTCTCAAGTGGAATCGTAGCCGACCCATTCAGATCGAGAACGAGTAAGAAACTGCGTAACGGTATCAAAAACCCTAAATTCCCAAGAAAACATTGGGATCATGCATCAAAACTAAAATCGATCGCATAAAATACATGATTTCCAAGTTCTTACCCAACCATCTGAAAATTCATACACAATCAACACGAAAACATACACACAAAAAAGATAAAATAAAATTAAGATAAGAAGAGGAGAACATACTGCGGAGGAGAAGGAGAGGAACCTGGATCAAAGGCGAGACTCAGCAAATGGCTCCAAGAGCGAGAATTTAGCGGCAAAATGGACACGTTTGGTTATAAATATAACTTTATACCTCCTACGAATAAAGTAACTTTTAAACCATAACTCATTTTATTTCCATTTTCGGAGAATCTTTATATCATAAAAATACCTTAACTATATATATATATTATTAAATGAGTTATATCAGGATCCCAATTAAGAGATATTACAAATGAAACCGAAAAATATTCTAAAAGTGGAAACGAACATGATGCATTTTCAATTATATAGATTATTCAAATTTTAAAAAATAATAATTAAACTTTTGAAAATATATCAATTCGATTCGTTTATATCAATAAAATATTATAAATTAAATAAAAATCCAACTCTAACTTATTCGTTTATGGTTATTATTCAATTTTATTGATTATTTTATCATAAAAAATTATAAACAAATGATAATATTCAAGAAAATATGATAAACACAGAAATGGGAGCCCTAATTTATAAGCATAAGAAGCAAACTAAAATTACGGAATTGGGCATCACTACCACGTCATCGTAATGTTAGTTTAAATCCCTTAAATATGGATTTATCTTTTAATTATCCCTTTATCTTATTATAATAATGTCCAAATAACTCCATCATTATCCCTCTGATTATGATGCGTTATAGAAATGAAAAAAACATACATTAGTTTTACAAATAAATATATAAAGGTTATTTCAAAAATCATTCCCACGCGTTATACTGAATACCATATAAAAATAAATATGCAATCAAAATAAAAAGTAATTTCTTTCATTAAGAAATACATAGACAAAAGGGTGAAGCAAAAAAAAACTTAATTGGAAATTGTGTGTTTATGTGACTATATTGTTAATTGGTTCATTTATATATTTTGCATTTCAAAAACTCCAAACAAACGACCAATTTTGTCAATATAATGATTCCATTCTATATATTTTCCTCATTATATTATATTATAAAAGCCCAAAAACCAATATAATATCTATGTTTGGAATTACCACAAAAAACGACGCCGTATTACTTGATAGAAGCTGATTTCTTCTCTTTGAGAAGATCTACCACTCTCCTCATAGAAGGCCTATTGATGGGAAACGACGACGTACAAACAAGTGCAACATCTAAAACTTTCTCGATCTCTTTGTAATCTTTTATCGAAGGTTTCATCCTCGGGTCGACCAGTTTCTTTAAATCTCGGAAATGTTCCAAATCGCCATTTGCTTCTACGGGCGATGAAGAAGAAGAATAAGACAATGCTACTTCCATTGCAAACTTGACAATGTCTTTGTTCTCTCCAAATGAAGGGTCGTTTGGTCTTTTTCCCGTGATCAACTCGAGTAGTACCACACCGAAACTATACACATCGCTCTTTTCGTCTACTTTCAATGTATATGCATATTCTGTAATATCACAAAGAGATAGTTATAAACCAAACATAAATTTAATCAATATAAACTAATTGTGATTTGGATTTCAAAACTAGTTCAAGAGTTTAGAGTTATCTAATACTATATATATATATATATATATATTGGGATATGAGATAATATACCACAACACTCCATTCTACGCTCAAATTTGATCATGGAGCGTGGATATTATAATCGACGGTCCAATGTACATATTCATTTAGACAACTTTAACGTGAAATCAAATTTTAAGCTGTTTGTTTGATAATTTCAAAGTTAGAGTTTAGATCTAAATTTTAAGTTTAGTTTAGTTTTTCATAAATATTAGAGTTTGAATTAAGATCTTTGTAAGAAAATTACAAAATATACGTTTTACATATAAATTATATTTATTTAACATTTTTATTAATTTCGCATAAAAAAGTTATAATGATTATAATTATTAATACTATTTATAAGTTACATTTAAAATTATTTAATATATTTAAAAACTCTGCATATTCTTTTAGACAACTTTAACGTGAAATCAAATTTTAAACTGTTTGTTTGATATTTTCAAAGTTAGAGTTTAGATCTAAATTTTAAGTTTAGTTTAGTTTTTCATAAATATTAGAGTTTGAGTTAAGATTTTTGTAAGAAAATTACAAAATATATGTTTTACATATAAATTATATTTATTTAACATTTTTATTAATTTCGCATAAAAAAAGTTATAACGATTATAATTATTAATACTATTTATAAGTTACATTTAAAATTATTTAATATATTTAAAAACTCTAATTATTCATATATAATATTAGTTATACAATTTAATAAAAATTATCAATTTTGTTTAATATATACTCTAATTATTCATATATAATATTAGTTATACAATTTAATAAAAATTATCAATTTTGATATTTTTAAAGATATTTTAGTAATTTACATATTTTGAACTTGAAATCCGAGTAATCCAAAAATTTGCGAATCAAAATTCGAATCGATATTTTGAATTTAGATTTCAAAATAAAGTTGTTTGTGCAAAAGAACATACCTAATATCGATAAATTTAAATTGGAATGAAATAAAATCTGATATATGTTAGATCCTATTATTTAAATTTAAATATACTAATATTATATATTATTATTAATGTCATTACCAGGAGCAATGTAGCCGTAGGATCCAGCAATGTTTGACATGGGAGGATCTTCATCTACATGGCCTTGGGAACTTTCTTTTCTCATTGGCTTAGCCAATCCAAAATCAGCGAGCCGCGGCCTTTACATATTTTGAATTTGAAATCCGAGTAAGGATGCTGAAAATTTCATCATCCAAAAATTTGCGACTCAAAATTCGAATCGATATTTTGAGTTTAGATTTCAAAATAAAGTTGTTTGTGCAAAAGAACATACCTAATATCGATATATTTAAATTGGAATGAAATAAAATCTGATATATGTTAGATCCTATTATTTAAATTTAAATATACTAATATTATATATTATTATTAATGTCATTACCAGGAGCAATGTCGCCGTAGGATCCAGCAATGTTTGACATGGGAGGATCTTCATTTACATGGCCTTGGGAACTTTCTTTTCTCATTGGCTTAGCCAATCCAAAATCAGCGAGCCGCGGCCTCATTTGACTGTCCAGTAATATATTATTACTCTTCACGTCCCGATGTACTATGGCCGGCTTACAGTCATGGTGAAGATAAGCAAGCCCTTGAGCCGTACCGACCGCAATTGAAAATCTCGTTGGCCAATCTAACGGATAATTGGCCGATGCTTTCTCCGAATGTAAAACGTCCCCCAAACTTCCGTTCTCCATGAATTCATACACTAAGATCCGAAATTTCTCACCGTTACAACACATAAGTAACTTCACGATGTTATCGTGTCTTACACGACCTAAAGTCTCGGCTTCGGATTTGAAAACGGATTCGGATTCGGGTTTTTTACCCGGTTCACCCCAAAGCTTTTTTACCGCGAGTGTTTGACCTGATTTTACGTATACTCTGTAAACCAAACCCGACCCACCTGATCCGATTATGTTATCTTCGGTTAAATGAGATAATATGTCTTGTTCCATGAACCCTACCCATTGAAAGGTCGTTACTTTATAAGCACGACTCGATTTTCTCTTCAATAAAGGTTTGGTTTTTATGAATAACCAAACTAAAGAACCGACGAGGATAACAACGCAGATTAAGGCCATTGCGACGATGTACGACGTTTCGGGTTTGGATCGACACCGTGGAATTGGATCTAAACCCGACCCACAGAGATTTGGGTTACCCGAAAAGCTTGATATGAATATATCTTGTTGAAATCCAGATGGAATCTTACCGTACAATTTGTTGTTTGAGACGTTGAATTGATTCAACCTTAGTTTCGTCAGCTCCACCGGAATCTCGCCGGAGAGTTCGTTGTTGGAGAGATCGAGATAGGTCAACACCGGTAAGTCACCGAGCTCCGGCGGTATAACTCCTCGTAAACGGTTATCGGAGAGGTCCAGTTCAGCCAATTCCGTCCAGAAAGTAACCGATGTCGGAATCTCTCCGCCGAGAAAATTCCTCTGGATGTTGATTCTCTCTAGTTTCTTCAGATTTGTGATACAAAATGGGAGTGACCCAGAAAAAAAATTCCGGCTGAAATCGATGAGCATTAGGTCGCCGAGATCACAGATTGTTGTCGGAATCGGACCGGAAAAGTTGTTGTTGGATAAATCGAGCTGAGAGAGATGACGAGCATATGATATAGAAGGAGGAATTGTTCCTTGGAATCGATTGTTGGTTAATTCAAGACGAACTAAAGATAATTCCCAAAACTTGATCGGAACTTCGCCGGAGAAATCATTATTAGCCATTCGAACATAACTAAGCGTCTGACAATCTCCGTACGATTCCGGTAACTCTCCGGTGAACTGATTGTTGAAAACGATTAATCGTTGAAGCTTTTTTCTGTAACAGAGATACGGAGGTAATTCGCCGGTGAATTTGTTCGTCGATACATCGAATTCTTCTAAATCGGAAAATCTGCCGAGATTTTCTGGTAAACTTCCGGTGAAACTGTTGTTGAATATCTTTAACTGAACTAGGTTTGGATTCAAAGCTAATACCTCTGGTAATTCTCCGGTGAAGAAATTATCGTTGAGATTGAAAGAGACAAGTTGTAATGCCGCGATCTTTTCCGGCACTTTTCCGGTGAGATTATTTTCCGACACGTCGAAGTTCCTCAAAGTTGTTAAATTCCCGATACTCTCCGGCAATTCACCGGACAAAAAATTCTCATAAAGCTCTATCTGATAAATCGAACTAAGCCGTCCGATACTATCAGGGATTTTCCTGGAAAGATCATTCGTAGCCAAATCGAGATTCGTGAGCAAAACTGTGGATGCTGTCTGGTGCGCAGGCGACAGAGCGAAGACGAAGGGAGCTGTTCGTGCGGGAGAAGCTTCTGAACGTCTGAAGCTCGTTAGGGTTGAAGAAGAAATCAAGATAGACCGGGCTGAACAGGTTGAAGCCCATCAGCAAGCGGGCCTGAAGGATGTTGGACGCGGCCCAGCATGAAGAAGCCCACGAGTTGAAGAAGCCCGATTGAAGACTCAAATAAGCATCAGCACATGCACAAAAACGAAGGGCAAAACAGGGATGAGTATGGAGCAACAAATAGGAAGTTATAACGGATTAAAATGGCACAAAAAGATTCCCATGTGTCAGAGGTGGTTAAGCTAATATTTTGTAAACAAACAATCGGATATAATTCAGAAAAGAGCATCTTGTTCATCTTTTCCACCCAAAAACAGAGTGAAACACAGTGAGGAAGAGAGAGCTGAGCAAACAATATCAGATTCAGATTATTTTATTTTTCTGTTTGCACAATATTGAAAGAGGAATGATCTAAGCTCATGACTATTAATCAATTTCATTCATGAGCTATTCCTATTCAATAACAACAATTGGTATCAGAGCTTCTCGGATCTAAGGCCGAGAGGGAGCACCACGCACAAGCACAAAACAAGCACAAGGACAAGGAGACGAATCAGCACGAAGTCACACAAGCACAAGCAACAATCCACAAGATGCAGAACGTACCCCAAATTCCCATGTTCGACGGTAAGAGCTATAACCTATGGCTCATTAAGATGAAAGCGTTGCTTAGATCGAAGCAACTTTGGAAGGTAGTCACAAAAGGACTACCCTTAAAACCTGTTACCGGAGAAGGACTTATGGGAGAGGAGGTGCAGAAGGCGGTTCTAGCTTGGGAGGAGCTAGAAGCTAAAGACCAAACTGCATTACAACTTCTGTTTAGCGCAGTAACGGAGGAGATATTCGCTGCACACATTTCCGTGTGTGAAACGTCAAAAGAAGCTTGGGATCTACTCAAGGAGAGATTCCAAGGAGACCCTAAAACCGCGATGATCAAGTTACAACGTCTTAGAGCTAGTTATTACACTCTAAGACAAGGAGAAAAGGAGTCGATAAAGGATTTTGCTAACAAGATTAATGAGTTAGCAAACGAAATGAGGGCATATGGAGATGATGTTAAGGAGAATGCACTTGTGTCGAAGATATTATGCTCATTACAGGAGCGTTTTGATCCGTATGTAGGAGTTATCGAGCAGACCAAGGATCTCACCACACTCACGGTGGGAGAGTTGGTCATCTCGCTTCAGTCTCAAGAAGCGAGACTCGAAGATAGGCATGGAGGAAACCTGGAAGGCGCATTTCAGGCTAAATTTAAAGGGCTAAAGGTCAGCCAAGGCAGACCTGAATCCAGTAAGAAATTTCATGGAAAAAGTGGATATAAACCGAAGGGAAAGACCTACTGCACTATTTGTAAGAAGGATAATCACAGTGAGAATCAATGTTTCTTTAGAAACAAACAGCAAGGAGGAGAACAAAGCAAGCAGCAAAATAAATCTAAAAAGGAGTGTTTCACGTGTGGGAAACTTGGTCACTTCTCACGTGACTGTAAGAACAGAAGGCAATCACAAAATCAAGCTAATCTAAACCAAGAAGAAGAAGAAGAAGAGAACCTACTGTTTACGGCAGCACACATTATTCATGAAGTTTTCGAGGATGACGTATGGTTAATCGACAGTGGGGCTACAAACCACATGACAAAACACGCAAGTTATTTCGCAACTCTAGATAGGTACTTTAGAGTACCTATAAGAGTTGGAAATGGAGGAATTCTAACCACTGCCGGTAAGGGGGATATTAGAGTTGAAACTAAGAAAGGTGTTAAGATTATTAAGGATGTCTTCCTAGTGCCGGGGTTGGACAAAAATCTGTTGAGTGTGCCGCAAATGGTAAGGAACGGGTATGAAGTTGTGTTCACCGAACACAAATGTTTGATTAAGGACAAAGTTGGGACTAAGGTGGTTGAAGTTCCAATGGT
>CM071870.1:660130-671283 GCA_036759665.1 Gynandropsis gynandra
TCTGTTAACTTTTACAGATGATCACTCCCACATGACTTGGGTGTATTTCTTGCGGCTCAAGTCAGATGTGTTAGCAATTTTCAGAAAATTTGCAACACAAGTGGAGAATCAAGTTGAGAAGAAGATTAAGAAACTGAGGTCGGATAGAGGGACTGAGTTTAATTCGAAAGAATTCTCAGAGTATTTGGCGGACAAGGGAATTGAAAGAGAGCTGACAGTGGCATACACGCCACAGCAGAATGGAGTAGCCGAACGACGAAATCGGACTCTCATGGAGATGACGAGATGTATGTTGAAGGACAAGTCTATGCCTAATAAATTTTGGGCAGAAGGGGTGTTTACTTCAGCCTACATTCAAAACCGTTTGCCTACAAGGGCACTAGAGGATAAGACTCCCTTGGAAGTCTGAAGTGGGCATAAGCCCTGTATCGGGCATTTACGCATTTTTGGGTGTCTATGCTACAAGCTAGTACCAACACAAAAACGTGGGAAATTGGATGATAAATCGCAAGTTGGTGTTTTTGTGGGGTATAGCAGTCAAAGCAAGGGTTATCGGGTGTATGTAGTTGAGACGGGAAAAATTGAGGTAACTAGAGACGTCATTTTTGACGAAGAAAAAGGCTGGGATTGGAGTACGAAGGAGAAGGGGAAGGAAGTACCAAATTCTATGGTGTTTCCGAACCTGGTTAGTTCTAGAAACCTGGAGGGAGCTTCTATACCTTTGATGGAAATTGGAGGAACTTCAGGACAGTCTAGTGGTGGTGAGAGTAGCACAAGGAGTACACCCCCAGGTACACCTTTGCAATTCTCGTTATCTAACTCACCAATATCCCAGGATTTCAACACTGGAAGTTCCAGTGAGACATCCCGAGAAGTACATAAGACTCGACGCTTAAGTGATTTGTATCGTACTACGGAAGAAACGGAGGATTTTCAACCAGATGAGGGTTGTTATATGGCGACTTTAGAACCTACTTCATATGAAGAGGCTCTAAATGACCCGAATTGGAAGGAGGCAATGGACACGGAGATGCAAATGTTACACAAAAATCAGACGTGGTACTTAACGGACAGACCTGCTAATCGGAAGGTGATAGGGGTCAAATGGATTTATAAGGTAAAAACGGACGAAGAGGGGAAGATCCAGAAATATAAGGCGAGATTGGTAGCTCGGGGTTTTACACAAACCTACGGGTTGGATTACGGCGAGACATTTGCCCCGGTATCAAGGCACGACACAATTCGTACCTGAATAGCCGTGGCAGCACAGAAAGATTGGCCGTTGCATCAGATGGATGTCAAGTCGGCGTTTTTGAACGGGGAAATTGAAGAAGAGGTGTACGTGGAGCAGCCACCCGGATACGAGGTAACTGGGTTTGAATATAAGGTTTTACGATTGAATAAGGCACTCTACGGATTGAAACAGGCACCGAGGGCCTGGTATAGCAAAATTGACAAGTTTTTCCTAAGGGAAGGATGCACGAGGAGCTATTGCGACGCAGCAATGTACGTGCAAATTAAGGAAGGTAACATTCTTGTGATATGTCTATATGTCGATGACATAATTCTATCTGGGAGTTGTTACAGTTTGATTAAGAGTTTTAAGGCCAAGCTAAGCTCAGCATTTGAGATGAGCGATTTGGGTTCTTTAAAGTTTTTCTTAGGCTTTGAAGTTAAACGTTTTAAGAATGGCATATTTCTGGGTCAAGAGAAATACGCGACCCAACTTCTTTCGAAGTTCGGCATGTTGGACTCGAAGGGGGTAAGTACCCCCTTGACTCTGAACTGCAAGGAAATAGAAGACGGCGAAGAACTTACCTTGCAATCAGAATATCGGAGTATGGTTGGAGGTATCTTGTACTTAGCAGCTACACGTCCGGACCTGGCCTTCGCAGCTTCGTACCTGTCAAGGAGCAACAAAAACCCGACAGTACGAAGTTTGCAGAATGCTAAACGAGTTTTACGCTACATTAAGGAAACACAGGACTACGGTTTAAGGTTTGAGCAGGTTGAACATTCGGAATTGGTTGGATACGCGGATTCAGACCTAGCTGGTAACCTAGTTGATATGCGAAGTACCAGTGGGTTCTGTTTTAACATTGGAAGTTCGGTATTCAGTTGGGAGACTCAGAAGCAGTCGATTGTGGCACAATCGACCGCCGAGGCTGAGTACATGGCCCTAAGCGCTGCTACGAATCATGCTACATGGTTGTCTAGACTGTTTCGTGAGCTAGGGTTTCAAGTGAACAGTGCAGTGCCGATTTACTGTGATAATACGGCAGCTATAGCGATTGGAAAAAATCCTATAGATCATCGACGGACTAAGCACATAAAAATAAGGTATCACGTGGTTAAGGAAGCTCAGGCGGAAGGTAGGGTGGACTTACGGTATATTCGCGGGGAGGAGCAGTTGGCCGACATCCTCACGAAGCCGTTGCCGCCGGGAAGGTTCTGCGAGCTGCGACGGAAACTCGGTGTTGCGCCTCGACCAGACAGGAGGGAGACTGTGGATGCTGTCTGGTGCGCAGGCGACAGAGCGAAGACGAAAGGAGCTGTTCATGCGGGAGAAGCTTCTGAACGTCTGAAGCTCGTTAGGGTTGAAGAAGAAATCAAGATAGACCGGGCTGAACAGGTTGAAGCCCATCAGCAAGCGGGCCTGAAGGATGTTGGACGCGGCCCAGCATGAAGAAGCCCACGAGTTGAAGAAGCCCGGTTGAAGACTCAAATAAGCATCAGCACATGCACAAAAACGAAGGGCAAAACAGGGATGAGTATGGAGCAACAAATTAACAAATCGGAGGTTATAACAGACTGGATTTGGCACAAAAAAGATTCCTTGAATGTGTCAGAGTTTGTTATCTTTTAATTACCGTTTAAGACTCATATATAAGTATTTTTCACTAAGTAATATCAGAGAGAATTATTCAGAAAAATTGCAGAGCATCTTGTTCATCTTTTCCACCCAAAAACAGAGTGAAACACAGTGAGGAAGAGAGAGCTGAGCAAACAATATCAGATTCACGTTATTTTATTTTTCTGTTTGCACAATATTGAAAGAGGAATGATCTAAGCTCATGACTATTAATCAATTTCATTCGTGAGCTATTTAAAACAAATAACAACAAAAACCAAATTACCTATCCATTCCGGAATTTCTCCGACGAGTCTCGAATTCGACAACCGTAAATACGTAAGATTCGTTAGGTTTCCGATGCTCGAAGGAATCGGACCAGGTCTGAAGGGTAAGTAAGCGAGTTCAAGCCGAGTCAACTCGGTCAGATTCACCAGAGACGACGGGAATGTACCACTTAAGTTTTTCCCGTTCAAGTTTAAAACTTTAAGCGCAGATAACCGTCCGTAACTCTCCGGAATCTCGCCGGAAAACTCATTAGACTCCAATTCAAGAACACGTAAATGATAAAACTCCGGCGAAAACTCCGGCAAGTTCCCAGAAAAGGAATTTGCAGTGAGAATAAAGACGTGAAGGTGGGAGCAAAGGGAGAGAGATTCAGAAGCAAAGGAACCATTGAGAAAATTATCGGCGAGAGAAAGATATTTCAGTGTCGGAATCCGACAGAAGCCATAAGGAAAGCTTCCGTACAGACCAAACCCAGAGAGATCAATCTTAGTGACAACACCATTTTTCAAACGGCAAGTAATTCCGGTCCAATTACATGGACTCCGATCATCTCCGGCGATGACCCAATTTCGTAATTTCCCATCTGGATCAAAAAGTCGTGATTTTTTTACACGGATTAAGATTTCAGCGTCACTGTTGGATGAAATCTGGAGAAAGTATGAGAAAGAGATGAAAATGAAGAGAGAGAAACTGTAATTATTCATCTGTAAAGAATCTGAGAAGAGAAGAATTGAATGAAGAAAAGGATTAATAAAGAATCTTTATGAGATTGGATGAATTAAAAAATTGGGCGGGGAAATAATAACGTATCTGTGAATAAGAATCTTTTGCATGGGGAAGAATTGAATAATTTTAAAAAAAGTATTATGATTTTTAGGTTTTTTTCCATTGGCAACATTTATTACTTAACTCCAATCTAAATATATTAAATTTTCAATATTGTAATTCGGTGTTTCTTCATTTGTTTATTTACTTTTATTATTTTTATTTCGAAAAAGGATTTAATTGATGTAAACATTGCATCTGTGATTGAAAGAGTTTTTTTGTTAGTGATTGTGGAATCGTTGTTGTAACGATAGCGATATAAAATAAATGGTAGAGAATTGTTGTTATTGTGTTTTAAACAAAATTAAAATAATAAATATCAATAATTAATAAAATAATTTATTTAAATTTTGTTTATTCTACATTTTTAATTATAATTTTTCAAACATTTTAATAAAAAATTGTTTAAATATTTATATATACAAATATATATATGCTACGATTAATGTTTTTTGTAATTTTTATAAAATTTAAAGTGTATTTACATATCCATTATATTTTTAAATTATTCGATTAACGTTGATTGCAACTGCATTAATCAATTTTTATCTCATTCATAATCACTATAAAACACAATCATTTACTATTGAATCTCCACCAATCACAGCCAAAATTATCCCAAATGTATATCATTATAACGTATGTTTTTAACTTTTAACCGATATTTTTTAATTTAATTTAAAGGAAAAATAGGGCTTGTAAATTTGGATGTTTATTAAATAATAAAAATAAGGTTAATAATGGGAATATAACGGAACAAGTGTTAAAAGCGTGATTAGGAACATTGGGTGAGTCGCAAAAGATGGGTGGATTTCGTGACCTTACTTCTCTTCTTCCCGCTAAACAACAATTAATAACAAAAAACAATAACAACAACAATAATAATAATAATAATAATAATAATAATAATAATAATAATAATAATAATAATAATAATAATAATAATAATAATAATAATAATAATAGGCACGACAACGTAAAAGAGCTAGATTACGAGGACCATTATAACTCGGTCTTTAGCCTAGTGTTAGGCAATGCTAATACTCTATATTTATTTATTTGTTTATTTATTTATCTACTCATTTATTTATTACACCACCTAAACCACCGTAGATTTTGTTTTAAATTAAATAATACTTATAGTGCGAAAATTATAGATAACGAAAAATGATAACTTTAAAGAATTTATTTTAATTATAAAATATAGTTTTAGATCTACGATAAAAATGATATAATGTATTTTCATTTTTAGTCCTGATTAAAAATAATTAATCAAACTGTTTAAATTATTAAAATAATAATTAATGACATATTAGAAAATTTACATTTTTTTATATTCAGTACAAAAAATTTAACGATCTTCCTTATAAAAGCATATGGAGTGTATAAATTTGACTGGCAAAACAAATGTTTAAAGCAAAATAGACATTTGTGTCTGATTTAGTTTTGGGTAATACAACTTTAGTATTTTTGTACGTAAAATATATTCCATATTATATCAATTAAATTATAAAATTAGGAATATATATATATATATTAATTTGAATAATTTTTAATTTTTAATTAATTTTATTTTATTTTTGTGAATGCATTGGGAAGTGCCCAATTAGCTTGCAACCGGTAAAAAAAACAGAGTCACTGCTCATCGGAAATTGGGGTTTTATTTTTGGATTTAATTAAGTAATTAATTAAAAAGTCTATAAGGTTAATTAAGGAAGTAATTCCGCTTTGGAAAAAGCAACCGCCGGAAATCTCGACGTCGCCGTTAAGACTACTCTGTCTTTTTCAATGCATCCAATATTTTACCATTCCAATGCCTATTTATCTCCTTATTTCAATAAATATCACTAATTTAACAAACTATAGGAAAATGTGTAATAAGTATCCATATAATATTTCTTTTTGTTATAAAATTTACATGGAAGGTTACTAAGATCTAATAAAATATATAAAACATTTTATAATATTATATATTTTATGATATATCAAAATATCAGATATATTCATTCAAAACAACATATTAAGAATTTATATTGAGAAATTTAAAAGTTTAATAAAAATCATAAAATTATGAGCCTTTTTTAATTATAAATCCTGAAGTTTCAATTACATTGACTCCATAAATTATGAATGAGAGACTTGAGATTTCTAAAATATTTATAAATTAATAAATAAATATTACAGTAAGGGCATTTTTGTAAATTCGGTCTTCTAGCTTAACGTCGAGTTTTTTAATGAGGCCCACATTTAACTAGTTGGGCTTTTTGTAAACCCATCAAGGACAATTTCGTCTGTTCGTTCAATTAGGTTATTATGGTATTTATTTACAACTTCATCCAAACCCAAAAATAAAACGTCGTTTCTCGTATTTATTTATTGTATGATAAAATTAAATCAAATATGGTAGTCGTGGCGTATAAAAAAAAATTATATATATATATATATTGGTTGAAATTCTATTTTTATAATATTATTTTTATAAAATTTAATATTATTCATTTTTAAATTTTAATTTAAAATAAATAATACAAGTTATTGGGGCAATTGATCCACTAACTTCTATAATAAATTATATAATAAAAATGAAATTTATTATTAAATATTTTAAAGAAAATATATAATTTGTTAAATCAATTAATACCGATTAGAAAAACCAAATCTTTTAGAATAATTTTTGTATTTACCAATATATTATATTAGTTGGTATATGAAATTAAAGAGATGCAATGACCGTTGATGAGAATGCCCAAACGAAACCTTTAATGGATCGAATGTTCATAAATGTGCTCGACTAACAATATTAAAAATATAGACAAATGAATATTATAATATTCCTAAAAAAAGAAATAACACCAAAATATTAAATAATGTGAAAAGTCATTAAATGAAAGATATAATGTTGGTATAGTTACGTAAAAAAACAATGTTTTTCTATTTTCTTTTTACGAGCCTTTTATACTGCAAAAATTTTGTCCTAAGCATCTGACGGGAAAATCGCAGTCATCCGTAAACATAATGATTATATTTTTTAAAAGATTACGGATTAGATGAAAATTGAATGGTAGAATTATAATTAGTCACAATTAATGTGATATCGTAAAATTTTTAAAATCTAAAAAATAGTTGTAATACGATTGTGATTAGATACATTTTGATGAAAAATATATAATTATCCTTTGAATTTTATAAAAAAATACCGAAAATCATTAATATATATATTAGGTCTGGCAAAATCGGTTTTCGGTTCGGATTTCGGTTCGGTTATGATGGGTATGGGTTATTCGGATTTCTATAAATAATAACCATATTATAACCAAATTTAAATCGGTTCAGTTCGGTTCGATTTTATAACGGTTCGGTTCGGTTATATGTAAAAAGATGATAACCAAAATAACCCGAACTCTAATTAATTCGTTTTTGTTTGGTTATTATTTGATATTAATTTGGTTATCAATTAGATATTAGTTTGGTTTCTTCAAAATTTAAAATGAAACCACTCTTTTGTAAAAAAAAGTTAGATATAACCAAATAAAGCACAATTAAATATGAAATCGCTGGTGAAATTGCGGGGAAATCGATGGGTGGGTGAAATTTCCAAGTGAAATCGATAAGTGGGTGAAATCGTCGGATGATACTAAAGGGAAAGCAGAAGAACAACCTGAAGAGAAAAGAAGAAGAGCGTGAAGATAGATGAACAACGTGAGGGATAAGAAGACTTGCGTGAAGAGAGAAAATTTTGGAGGCTACCCACTCTCAAGGCATAGACACGTGATCTAGACAAGTTGCCCCCTACTTTCATGGCTGACACCTTGAACTAAACCCATAAGAACTGTGATTCATCCGTTTTACCCTCAAACGTTGCTACCCTACTTTTATGGCCTAACCTCGGTTGTTCTAAACCTGATCTTCTAGGACTAGAATTCTCCTTTCGGTCCTTCTCTTAATCCCTAACACATGCACCTACGTGGCCTTTGTAAACACAAGTAAATTCAAGCACTCAGATAAAGAATAGATAAACTAAAACGGGAAGATGCATTCAAAGATAAATATAAAGTGGTTCCGGGATAGCCAAGGGCTAATCCCTTCTCCTAGAACAAACAAACTACTCGCTCATGCGTCTGTAAACAAACATAAACGAAATAGAAAGTCTAAGGAACATGAAAACCAAGCGAAACCGAAGTGTCGGGTTGATCTCCAATGCTCCTTGCTTGCCTCCTCGCAAGAATTCTCTTCCAATCACGAACTGAATGAATTGTCCCTCTCTAATGTCGTCCTCTGGCCTCTTTTATGCCTCCTAAGTCGGTCCAAGTGTTGCCTTAATTCCCCTCACGAGTTGCCTTTTATTTTAAGTTAATTTTACTTAACTTGGCTGGTTTCTCGGATCGCGACCCGCTCGGACGCTCCATGTGCCCGCTCGGGTGCGGCTATGGCAGGTCGTGCGGGTCATGGGGCGTGAGGGATGCCCGATCGGGCATGATGTCCGCCCGCTCGGGTGCTAGGCATCTGGTCGGGCATTTGCTTGCCCGAGTCGTGCGTGAATGCGCACCAAAATTCGCCGTAGCCTTTGCCCGATCGTGCATGAGTTGTGCCCGACCGGGTGGAAGCTCCTCTTGCTAGATCTCGTCCCGTTTGTCCCGTGATGATCCCCGAAGTTGCTCCTTAGCTCCGTGCATGTTCTTTAGCTCCGAAATGATCCAAATACGCGTAAAACCCTGTAAGAACATGAAAACACGAAAACAAGTAAAACGAAAACAAAATCATACGTAAAGCAACACATATATATAAAAAACGTCTCTTAAATCGTGCAAGAAATACGTATGAAAACGAGATGATCAACAGACTACTAATGTATGAATATAGGCGCACGAGTTTCTTCAAACGTATGACACAAATTCGTTCAAGATAACTACTCACGGGATAAACTTTTGAACGTTCGAATATACTTTTATATATATATTTTTTTCTGTAGGATTCAATCAAGCTATGACCGAAAAGATCAAAAACTAAATTGAACTAACCTTTTGACGCTAGAACGAGCTTTGATACCACTTGACGTGATCCCGATTGAAACAACGCTCTAGACAAGGTTAGGAAAGGGATATGCCTTGCTGCAACGTAATTGCACAAGGGTGTGTGGGACGAGTGGTCACACGAGGGTTGCGGAAGGCCCTCAATTCACCGGTTCGTCTCCGATGGATATTACACACCAACGAAGGACGAACTGCCGTTAGATATTACACACCAACGAGGGTTGCTGGATATGATGCACCAACAATCCAAGAATTCGCAATAATTCAAAGGTAAAAACTTCAAAAGTTTTGATTAAAATTGGATGAAAAGTTTGATGTTCTCCAAGGAGGGTGGCCAGCCACTTTTAGATAAAACCTAGGCCATGCAACAATTAATTAAGCATTAAATGTGTAAGCTTCATGCAAGGCTTCTTATTAATGCCTAGATAACATAAAACAAGAAGATAGTTCTTGTTGGCCGTGCATATTGGGGCGCGTACTCCTTGGCTCTCGAGCTATTAATTAGGTTGCGGGAAATAAGTGACTCGTGGCCTCGTTAAAAACCCGTCGTCAGAAAACCCCGTGGGACAAAACCGACGAAGGGAAAAGAGTACACGCGGGTCACTTTACCTAATTAATAACCGATGCGGGTCGGGATTCGGCTTGAATGACGTTCCTTAGGCTTGTGGCGTCACGTGAACTTGAATATTCTTCATGCGCATGGACGGCCGAGAGAATTTCGGTAATAGCGTCTTGAAGCTTCGCGGCCTTAGCTCGGGTCACGAGACCAGTTGGTATGATCAAGGCTTCTTCCTCCATAGCTCTTGCTCGGGTCACGGGACCAACGTACTTCGATTTTTTCGCGTCTCGGGCCGCGCTAGTGATGGTCGTGTCTCGGGTCGCGCTTTCAGCGTCTCGGGTCACGCATACGACTTCTTCTTCCGTGTTGATGGTCGCGTCTCGGGTCGCGCTGTCAGCGTCTCGGGTCGCGCATACGGCTTCTTCTTCCGCGCTGGAGATTGCGTCTTCTTCTGCTTGGTTGGTTACGTCCTCGACGTCTCCCGGGATCATATCAACTTAAATCTACAAATTCGCCGAAACCATGCCCGACTCGGGCTGGCAGTTCACATGCACGGGCAAAGGAGCCCGCTCGTGCTGTGTATGGTGCACGCACGGGCTGACTTGTGCACGAGCGGGTGATGGTTGTGCCCACGCGGGCCGCCTAATCCTGAACTACCTCTTTTGAAGGTTTGAACGGGCAATTAAAGGAAAAACAAGCCATCTAGGGCAAGGGCACGAAGGATAGACCAGAGCAGACACCTAGAGACACACAAGAAAGAGGAGAGAACACGGATTGAAGACTTTGGGCATCCGAATGATTCATCCGAAGCCATAGCTCGGGATGATAGGGGAGACAAACACTTACTTCGTTTTTGTTTGCTTCTCTATGTATTCTGAGTAGATCTGTTGTCATGGGTTAGGGATGCCATTGTAATGGATAGTTTGATTTATTAATGCTTGATTTTCTGTTTTGTTCAATTGAATGGTTCGATAGGTTATAGATTTGTGCGTAATGCCTTCTTACGTTGTTGACTTCAAGTTTGGATAAGACTAGATCTATTCTACTGAGATTAGGCACGTTTGATGGAAATTAGAGATTTGTCTAGGCTTGGGAGAGTCAGATTTGAGTCTCATGAATGAACTTTCGAATGAATTAGGTAAACGAGAATCTGACCGGTCGGTTAATCTATTTAGGAACGGTAATAATCGAGGTAGAATTTCCATTGTTCTTAATGCATCCAGAAGTTTCGCACTACATAGGGATATGAGTGACGTTGATTTCCTAGATAGAGGATTTAGGCTTGGGAGAGTCATTTCCATTTATAGAGGTCGAGTTCCCATCCGACATTAGAGGTTGAATTCCCCATCGTTCGTCATGCATCTAGAAGTTCCGCACTACATAAGGATATGGGTGACGTTGATTTCCTAGGTAGGAGATTTAGGCTTGGGAGAGTCATTTCTAGTATTAGGGGTAGAGTTCCCTACTGTTCTTAACGCGTCTAGACGTTCCGTGCTACATCGGGAGGTGCGCGATGTTGATTTCCTAGATAGAGGATTAGATATTAGTTCCCCATCGATTGATACAAACCGAATTTCATGATCCATAGAAACATCCATTG
>CM071870.1:685329-697853 GCA_036759665.1 Gynandropsis gynandra
CTAGACGCAATGAAATGCCTCAACAATACATTCTAGAAGTCGAGCCATTTGATGTGTGGGGGATAGATTTCATGGGCCCTTTCCCATCCTCGTGCGGAAACTCTTATATCCTAGTTGCGGTAGACTACGTCACTTCTTGCGCCCGATCGGGTAAGGCTACCCGATCTCGTTGCCTTTGTGCTCGGGTCATGAAAGGTGTGCGGACAAAACCCCGTAGGTTTTACCCGAGCGGGTGGATGAATAATGCCCGACCGGGCACCCTTGTCTCCTTGAAACTTCTCTTTTCCGCTCGTTGCTCGAGTGTTCCTTTGGGTTCTGAAGCTCGTTCTTGGCTCTGAGTAGATATGTCTTCAATTCATGTGGTTTTGATCAGGAATCCGTCATTTTAAGCTCATTTAGGCCTTGTCGCCTAAAAACCTGAAAACCAACAAAACGGGTGTGTGAACCGCATAATCATATCGGAAATGTAAGTCTCTATATAAGATACAGGCGAAAATGGTGCTAAAATCTATCCTAATATTGATACACTTTCAGTGTTATCAAAAATTAATAAAACTCTGATTCCGACCATCACCTGATCAAAATCCCCTCGAGTAGAAGCCAACACAGTCTAGCTCCGGACGATAAATGAGCACTGTTTCAAAGACAACTCAAACCTTTTTTTCCGACCATTTTTTTCTTTTTTTGGACCTACTTCATAAACCTTGGAATTTATTTTTATTTTTTAGCATGTTATTTTATGGAACCATCTTTGCATAATCTATTGCAGGAATCATAAACAACAATTTTTGGGAGGAGTGAAAAAGGAAACTGAGAGAACGCTCGACCTGAGTGACCTTGACCCCAAAAATGATCGATCAAGTGATGGTAGAGGCAAATGGTTCCTCTCACCTTAAAAAAGTTTCCCAAGCGAAAACATACCCATGTGCGTGGACATCGGACAAAATATTTTTGTTGGTGAGGGAGAACCATAAATCAAACCCAAACTCACGTTCTCCTTGATTCCTTGAAATATTCCAATTCCTCATGTTAGTTTACATTTTAGTTTCTGTAGGGAAGAAGACGTTGGTGACAAGTACTTGGGCAGTACGAAGGTGATGCCTATCAGCTTGACCATGTTAGATCTGGTCGAGCGAGTTTAAGATTTACCAAATATCTATACGCTGGAGCAAGTACAAACATTTTTTTCGAGACACTTCGCCGAATTGAGACATTCGATCACTCACGAACACTAGCATTGCCATTGGTGACATTTCTCCATCTCTTTACTCTTCATTTTTAATATTTGTTTAATTTTGTTTTTGCGGTAAGCTACTCGATGTCTATTTCGATGTATTGCAGTCGAGAACTTTAAATGTAATTTCAAGTGTCATAATATGAGTGAGTAGAATATCGAAAGACCACTAGCAATAATGACGGGATACGAGATGGCACACCGGACAACATGTCTAGCAAAAATACATGCAAGAACATGTCAATAATCTGGATGATAATGAGGTATTGTGTTCTGATCTTTCCATTTCTTTATCAATTTTGTTCATCTCTCACATGTTAGTTCGACACCGAGGACGGTTTCAAGTCTTAGTCTGGGGGAGTTAAGCATAGATTGACATCAAAACCATTAGTTAGGACTATTTAGGTTGCATTACAAGTTAGTTTGGATGCATTTTTTGGAAAAAAATTCTTTTCTTTTCTTTTCATTTATAATAAAAGACATACATACATTCAACTCACATCTTAGCTACACGATAGTCGTATGATGTTAGGAGATTAGGGAATCTTTCTTGCTCAAATAGCTACGTATACCAAACATAGTGCGATTACTTAGATGTTATTAGCTTAGGTTGATTTTAATATTCTGTGGAGGTCGATCGACACTTAGTCATTTTAAGATTGTGCTAGAGTTTCCAAGTAGATACATTTGCTAATGAGTCGTTCCACATTCTTTGGAGTATTATGCCCTTTTATCTTGTTCAAGTTATTGTATAAGTTTTTCACTCAAGCCAGAGCCAGGAATCTCGTCCAGCGGTTTCGGCAGTGATGACGTACAAGTTTTTTCCTTGGTTACCCATTCTCTTCACCTTTTCAAATGACCAAAATTTCATATATGAAGAAGAAAAATATATAAACAAAAAGGAAAAAACGTCTAAATTCCCATTAGAAAAAAAAAACAATAAAAAAGGTCATGTCTCGAAAAGAAGAAAATATGTGAAAAAACATATTTTAATTTTCATTGAGCCTTACGTAAACCAATTGGACCGAAATACTCCTTAGGATAGGGATAAATAAATCGACAAATGTGCTTTGTAGAATCTCTAATTCGTTGTTTATAGATGTCTATTGTTGGTGTAAATCCAACGATTTAAGATCTTTCTAGGTTAGAGTACTCGATAGAAAACTAGTTATTTCATTCAAGGTTAATATAGCCCAAGAGAGCATAGAAATTCCTCAAATTCTTGCAGATTTTTTTTTTTTACTTTTTACTCCCTTCTAAAGCAATTCATAAACGATGTTTGCTTCAAAATGAGCAAAGCCAAGTCTGGGGGTATTGGATCACACTAATTTTACACTTTGATTTGCCATACATTTCTATTTCATTTTCAATTTTTTTAGGTCCTGTTACGCCTTTTGGGTTATTTTATGATCTTGCAAGTAAGAAAGACAAAGGAGCATGCTTAGAATAAATATGGCAACTTTCGATATGAGAATGAGTATTCAAGACAAATGTAGTGAAAACTCTCTACCTGAACACTCTATATGCTCAGTTGAGTGTATTAGAGTCCATTCTCAAAATGTTCCAAAGACTTCGCTCGGGTAGAGCAATCATTCACTTGGTCGCTGTGAAACTTGAAAATCCATCCAGTGGAAAAGCTCGACCCGAGCAGATGGCTAATCGACCGAGCGTCCATACATTGGGAGGTATCCTTTTGTTCGAGTGAAAATGCTCGACTCAAGCGCAAGGCTACTAAACCTAGTGTTCATCCATCGGGAGGTATCTTTTTGGTCTAGAGAAAATGCTCGATCATAGCAGTCCTCTGCTCGGCCGAGCAACCCATTTGAATTAGTCAAAATTGTCCCTATTTACATGAGTGAGGTGCAAAACAACCAACATCTTTGCCAAGCATTTTGCCGAATCCGCTTAGAAATTCAAATTTCAAATGTTTAAAAAGAAGAGGTGCTTCTCTATTAAACAAGGACAATTTTCTATCTAAACAAGAAAAGCAAGTCTGGAGCAACCAAAAAGTAAGAAACACTATAGTATCATGCCCAAAGAGTGAAAAAGCTATTAACATCACAACGAGAGTTTAACGACTAATAAAAAAGGATTGAAAGCAAGATCATAGCTGCAACAAATCGAGATAGATTGATTGAGCATTCCTAACTCTCTCTTTTCTCATTTTTATTTGTAATTTAGTTGGATGATGTAGATATATAATTTTGATTGCCATTATAGATTAGAGTTTTTTGCATAGGATTTTTATGAAATCGTAATGTTGTTTTCTTAATTTTATGGTCTATTCCATGCTTTACACTTTCAATTTACGAAGGATCACGTAAATTTATTAGGTGGAGACGTCAATAATATGTATATTCGGATAGGGTTGCACTACAAGAGTAGGTAGATTTGCATTTACACTATGAGAGCAGGTAAATCCACTTAAGGCGATAAATTCCTCCGAATGAATAAGAATGATAGTTCCAAATTTTAGCTAGTTTGCATATGTAAAAAAAAATACTTAAGTCTAACAACACCATCCGAACTCATACATATATATTAGTTTAGGTTAATTTATCTACTCATACACACATATCCTATATGTTTTCCTGATCCTATTTTTCATAGACGAATAGATTAAGTTTGACTTAGTCCAAATGTTCGATCTTGGCACTACACGGTCCGTATCCTTGCGGAATATCTAGTCTTGGTTATAAATGTAAAACTTGATAGAGTTCAAATCACACCTAAATTACTTGCATCAGGTTATGCACCACGTAGCTTACTTCTTCTCCTGGTTGTTTTATCAAATAGACTTCAAAACAATCACCGTAGTACCCTTGAAGATCTGTTGATGGTGGTGCGCTGCATTTAATGTTGGCCAAATGCAACTTCATTTCATCTAGCTTGCTTGGAGGGTTGAGACCTCATTCTCCAACCCTTTTATAGGAATTCTCTTCGCTTAGTTACTCAAAGGGTTCCGCTCGTTAGCCATATTCTCAATCTGCCCCTTTAGTTAGATGGAATGAAGGTCGTATAGTTATCCTCCACATGCTGCACTGATCCAAATGCGGATGTTCTAGTCCCTCAATAAACATTGAGATGAGGTACTTTCGATCCATCCCATGGTATGAGCATGCACACTGATAGCCTTTGAATCTTTCCCATGCCTCGTACAGTGTCTCGCCATCCTCTTGTGCGAAGGTGTTGACCTTGTTCTTCGACATCTATGTGGAAAAATCTCATTATGAATTGCTTATCTAGTTGATTCCATGTATGAGTTGAGTCCAGTACTAGCGTTTAAAGCCACTTATGCACCCTATCCATGAGTGAGAATGAGAAGGCCCACAACATGGCTGCCTCATCCGTCAGCCCTAGACCTGTTTGAGGGAGCCATATAGCATCTTGAACCTTGTGAGATGGAGGTTCTGGTGTTCGTCTGAGCATCCTTTAAAAGAGAATTATTTCAGCATCTATAGTAATAATGCTTGAAGCTCAATTTGAATGCAATCAATGTTTGGACGTCCAATGTAGGATAAGAATTGGTTGTGCTTAGTATATGGCTAGTAAGTCTCCTCCTATGAAACTACATTTTCAACATTTTCTGCCACCGGTCTACTTTTTGGTTGCTTCCGGATTGTCTTTGTGATCTTCTAAATTTCTAGGTCAAGCGCTATGATTTTGAAACTTTCAGCATTTCGGGTCATAAAATAAATACGTGCAAGTTTTTCTAGATAACTTTCTTATTCCATAGTTGCTTATTTCCCAGACTTTTCATCCATTCATTAAGTTCCACTCTTAGACGTCAATTTGAAGATAAGAAAAGTAATTTCATTTAATGGAGAAAGAAAAATTCAATAAACATGAATCTTGAAGGGGTAGGGGAGACATATAAGTCTTGGATTTGAAGCTATCTCATGAATAGACAGTCAAGTGGCCGCTATACCTATACATTGGCTCATTACTCTAGGTAAATGAGGCACCCGTTGGTGTTTGGAGCCATTTAATGACAGAGAATATGCTACTAAAAAAGCGTGTTAGTCATCGATTCTGCAATAAGTTTGCCTTTTGAATATTCAACTTATATTTGAAGAAAAATTGCATATCATTGGCACATCTATTCTATATGGGTTGCTATTTCCTTTGGAGAATTGAAGAGAGATAGAGTTCACGATGTTCTCCAGAGGTATACGACAATGGATTCAACACCTCACACTTCTTCTCCAGAGGTATTTAGCAGTTTTGCTTCTATTACAATATTATATTCACTATGAAGAAAGATTAGACTTTATTTAATCGAATGTCATGAACCAGCTTCATATCAATGCATGTCTAAGCAAGATTTGTAGTAATAATGTTAAAAGAAGGGGATGAGAAAGTTGAGGTTTTCAGTCTCTTTCCAGACCTACTCATCGAAAGATGTTGAAGGCCTTTTGATAGAAGAATCTTCAAATGTGCAACAAAAATAGATGTTTGCAAGGAAAGGCTATCAGAATTCCTTCATTCTATATTGGCTTTTGATAACACGTAGTGTGAGTTAGTTTTAGGCTATGTATTTAGATCATTTTTGCGTACTTCACATAGCATGATTTACAAAACAAACATGAGTTAGTTCTCTATCTACTCTTTTTGTTGTTTTTTAGGTTTTAAGGCGACAAGGCCTAATCGAGCTTAAGGATATTGATTCCTGGAGTCATCTACACATACTCGGAACTTCAAACCACTAAGAGTAGATTCAGGCCAAGAAGCCGCATGGAATACTTGAGAATCGAGCAAAAGGAGCAAAAGCATGAAGTTAACCCAACTTGCTCGGGCTCGTAAAAGGCCCCCGTTCGGGTTGTACCCAACATAAGTTTTAGCCCGACTCAGGCTGACTCTTACCCCGATCGTGCCACATGAAAAGTAATGAACCCGTGCATGTGTCCCATTAGCTCGCACGGGCTACACCTCCAGAAGAATTTGTATGCCTTGGTCTATCACCAAACAAGTTTGGATAGTCATGAAAACGAAGAGTGTGCGGAGGTTACTACTTAGGCCGTGATGTGATTCAAGTTAAAGAAGTTAACCTAAACTACCCGCAAGTGCACGACACGTGTATAGTATTTTAGGTTTCGGTCCCACAAGGACTATGAAACATTGACTAAGATCAAACTAGAATCAATACTTGCTGCGATGAAATAATGGTTGTGATTTGCAATGATGAATATGCAGAAAACTAATGAGTTCCTAATGATGAGACAAACGTTATAGGATACGGTTTCACCACATAGCTTCCAAAACAACATTCGATCTACCTCATCATGCATTCCCTATCAAGATATCTAAGACGGACGATCCTAATGTAATTTACTACCCTCTGTCAAGGCATAGGAATGTGATTTTATTGATATCCCCTACTTTCATGGCTGACACACCAACAAAATTCATACGATATTTGATTCAGCCGATTAACCCTCAGTTGTTACTACCCTACTTTCGCGACCTAGTCTCGATTGTTCTAAGCCTGATCTTCTAGGACTAGAATTCTCATTTCGGTCCTTCTCTAACTCCTAACATATGCATCTACGTGGCCATCATAAATACAAGACATTCAATGCTTAGACAAAGAATAGATTAGCAAAACGGAAAATGCATTCATAAATAAATCAAGAGAGCTTCCAAGATAGCCATGGGCTAATCCCTTCTCCTAGAACAAATCTACTACTCAGTCATGAGTTTGAATCCAAACAACATAAACGAAATAGATAGAGTAAAGAGCATAGAAATATCAAACGAGACGTAGTCCCGAATCAATTCCCGTCTCCTTTTGTGTCTCCCGTCAACAGGGCTCTCCCTAATGATGGATAGGCTCTGATCTACCCTCCTAGGGTTCCCCTTCATGTTTTTCTTCCTGGTAACTCAATTGGGGGTCCTTTTTTAAGTTGTCTCTCACATAAGAACTTCAAGGAAGGTTGTTGCAGACACGACTCGTGCGGGCTCGGTAGCCAATCCGCGTGGGCTCCCTAAATCTTCCATGACCCAAGCGTGCTAAGGATGAGCATGAGTCGGGCAACTTTTGCTGGACCATCACCCCGCACGGGCTAAGGAGAACACACCGCACGGGCTACTCACCAATTCTTGATCCGTGCGTGCTGAAGGTGAGTCCGAGGCGGGCAACAATTCTTGGATGTTCAGCCCGAGCGGTCGTATCGAATTCCTTGCCTGTTATTTCATTTTCCCTTATCGAGAATCGAGATCCCTTTTCCCTTAGCGGGGATACAAAAATCGAGAATTCCCTTTTCCCTTAGAAATACCGCCAAAGCAAACCTAATCTATCAACAAGCAAGTTAAGAGAAAATTCAGCCTAATAACTTTTAGTCTTCATCCTAGGTTCACCATTGCTACCTATAAGAAAGCAAATCAAAGGCGAGCTAAGCGAGAAACCACAACTCTCTCCACCAAATGAGACTTCAAAAAATGCTAACCATAGAATCAAAAGGGATACTTGTTTTATTTATGAGTTTCTTTATTCCTTTATTCCATTTTTTCTTTCTTTTTTTATGATATGCGTACACACTAGTCTTCTAGGACATCGGATTTGAAGGGATTCAACTTCTACTTAGACCTAGGATACCGATGACGGTATACTCTTGCATCTCATTCAAAGGTGCAGCGGAGTAGATGGCATTTTTATACGCCTTGCCCTTAGGACGGAGAAAAATGATCGCCAATCCACCTCTTAAACCCGAATCATCGAAAAAGTATCAAGGTCGATGCACTCATATCGATTTTAGATCATGCCGATTAAGCATTATTCTCGATAGCGGAGTCTTAGTATGCGCTCTTATTCTGCAAAACAAATTCAATTCATACGGTCAAATTATCCTCGTGAAAAGAAGTAAAGCATCATCTATGTGATGTATAATCATTTGGATAGAGAGAATGAACAAAAAACTTACCTAGAAACCTCGTCTAAACTTCCCACAAGTAACACTAGGATTCTCAAATACTTGCGACCTATTCGATATTCAACCGACTAATAAGCTCTAGCATGCAAGATATCACAGAAAAGACCAACTTCTTAAGCATCCTAGGTTCAAGGTTCATCTCAAAATGTGGTACCGGAAAAGTGCCTTTGACGACTCTGACTCATGAAAACAAAGAAAAACTAAAATAACATAAGAACTACGAAATCAAAGAGAAAAACAATAGAAAATGGAACAAAATCACCTGACAAATGTGAGCTACTCCCCCCAGACTTGAATTGAATGGCATCCTCGACGTGAAGCTCCAATGGAGGATAAGGAAGGTGAAGTCACGGTTGTAGGGATTCTTCTTTTTATGTTTTTTTATGTTTTAAATAAACCAAGTTCAAAAATACGAAACAAAAGAAAACAAAATGTTGGGTTTCCTACCAGAAACCGCTTATTTAACATCGTTAAGCTTGACGTCTCCATGCCTCATGTGCTCGGCTTGGTAGGGCTTTAGGTGCTGCCCATTTTCTTTGAACGTTCTGCTTGTCTCGCTGCATAGTTCTACTGCCCCATGCATTAACAGTTCTCGTACCCGAACCAACACGAACATAGTTTGCCAGAGAAAAGTTTAAGATGAGAGTTAAAATGTCGAACCAAATCACCTGGCCGAAAGTCATGAGGGTGGATCTTTGTGTCGTGCAATCCCTTAGCACGCTCCTTGTTCGCATTGTTCGCTATTTTCATTGCTCCTTTCTCTTTCAAACTCGGGTGTAGCTTCCTTTGAGCTTTGATGGAGGGGTTGTGGCAGTCGTCTATAGACATTCCGTGCATACACAATGAATGGCTCACTCTCCTATGCTTCTTTAGATGAATGGGTGGCTTTCGCATCTCATGCTGAAGAGAAGAGGGAAGACATTCGAGCTCGAGCCTAGACACTTTCTCTACTGAAAAATCAACAAGCTTTCCGCGTGGCATCTCTTCATGTGAGGCATCTTGCAGTGCCTCAATGGCACTCATGAATTTTGTGTAAAGCTCGGCTTCCTTATTTGTGAGTTGATAACACGTAAAGTGTATCAGTTTTAGGCTAGGTATTAGTATCATTTTCGCATAGATTTGATAGCACGAGTTACATTTCCAATACGTTTATTCTTTATATACGCCCATTTTATTGGTTTTCAAGTTTTAAAGCGATAAGGCCTAAACGAGCGTAAAAAGGAAAATTCCTGAATCAAACCATTCAAATTGAAGATACAATTTACTCGGAGCCAAAATCCAGCCACGGAACTCAATGGAACACCCGAGCATCGAGCGGAAAAGAGCAAAATCATGAAAAAAGGAGTGCCCGCTCGGGCACTGAGGTCTACCCGCTCGGGCAAAACCTACGGGGTTAATTACAACACCTTGCACGACCCGGGCACGAAGACAACATGATCGGGTGACCATACCCGATCGGGTGCAACATGGTACCCGGTCGGGCGTTAATTAGTCCTGAAAATTCCCGAGAGTTTACACAACTCGGGCTGTTCAACCACGCGATCGGGTGCTGATGCCCGATCGGGCAGGACGAAGTACACGATCGGGCGTGCCTCTGCACGACTGGGTAAAACGTGTACGCGAGCGGGCCGCCTTTCTTGCAACAACCTTGATTTAGAGTTTGAACGAGCGAATTAAAGGAACAGAACAGATCCAGACACAAGGGGGTGACGGCTAGGGCAAGGAAAGGCTTGGAAATCATCAGGAAAGGCTCGGGAGACGCTGGACAAGGAGAGAAGCATCAATCCGTACATCGGTAACATAATAGGGAAGATCGAGGCATCGAGTTTCCTAGGGTTTATCATGTTTAGGGTTATGTCATCTTCTTTGTTAGGAAACTCCATGAGTGAGTAGATCCCGAACTATGGGTTAGGGATATCAGTTTTGTAACGGATGTACAAATTTATACGTTAATGCTTAGATCTATCGTATTGTTTTGATATTCGGTCCTATAATCAACATCGTAACGCTTACACTAGTGCTGCCCGCTCAGTTTCATATGACTTCTTATTTTGCTGGAAGGTTAAAGTATGAATCCGGAACTGTTGATTTGTAGGTTATGTTCGATTAATGAGAATCTGATCGGTCGGTTAATTGACTTAGGAATTAGGACTGCGCTTGTAACGCTGCCATAGTACGGGTTAATCGCTGCTGGAAGGTAGGGTTGTACGTACGTATGGTTAGGAGGTTTAGGCTCGGCAGAATCACTCCTCACCTTAGAGCATGAATTTCCCGTTATCAAGATAATTCGATAGGTTTATGATCTTTAGTTGTTACATCCATACGATTCTCGGTATCCCGACACCCGTAGTGTTCTTCATCGTCAAGTCTTCCATAACCTTCTATCGTTGCTACCATTTAGTTTAGTCTTTTAGATATTCACACCACGCTATCATCTACTTCTCACCGTCTTAGTTTAGTGACATTCTTAGGATTGGTTGCATTAGTCCCTAGAGTTCAACCCTGGTACTACACGAACCGTATACTTGCTGTGAAGTGGTCTAGGAAATATTATTACTTGAATTTCACCACATCAAGTTTTTGACGCCGTTGCCGGGGACTAATAACGACATAGACTAGGAATTAGCTAGATTAAGATCTAGTCCTTTCCTGAGTCTTCATTTGTTTTCCGTATTTTTGTTTTTGCTTTTGTTTTCTTATGGAGTCAAATTTTTCTTTACCTCACAGAGCTTAATCGAATTTGGTGTCCTTTATCTTCGAGGTAACATGGAAAACTTCCACTCTTCTAGTGCCGACATAGCTGAATTGAGATATCAACTTTCAGAGATTCGTCGTATGCTCTCTGATTTATACCATCCGCAATACTCAGAGCAATCATGGGAACAAAACGCTTGGGGGTATGAAGAAGAGATCTACGATAGCTAAAATCAGCCTTACGGGAATACATACAATCACGGATAAAGCGATCGCGTATATTTACCGTACAGGACACCGAGGGTATGTTGAACGCACAACCATCGTTTGGGAACTTTCAGCCATGCACGGAGCCCCAAACTCAGAGCTATCAATCATATGTGCCTCAGCCATACCCAACCCAATCCGTAGCAGCCCCCGATTGTTCTGCCACGTACACCAGCCTCCTTGAACTGTTGGAGAATTGAAACATCTTGTTTATGGGAGTGGAAGCGGAACAAGAACGCACCAATGAGCAGATAGGCAGCTTATTTAGACAATTGGACACGCAAGCTTCAGAACTTGCACAAGGGGAATCGCAACCACAAGAGGTTCCATTGGAAAGTTCAGAAATAAATCCTCGTGAATATGTCAGCGAAATCTGCCTAAGGGATTGTGAGACCGTAGATCAGCCAATTGATTGAAAAAGAAGATGAATCTAACACGACAGTGGATGAGGCTACGGACATTGATGAGTGATAACACTGAAAGTGTATCAATTTTAGGTTAGGTTTTAGTGCCATTTTCGCATATATTTCATAGATAGATTTACATATCCGATACGATTATGAGTTACATACACCCGTTGTGTTGGTTTGTAGGTTTTTAGGCGACAAGGCCTAAATGAGCTTGAAAAGACGGATTCCCGAACAAAACAACGTACTTTGAGGATAAATCCACTCAGAGCCGAGATCAAGCCTTAGAATCCAAAGGAACACCCGAGCAACGAGCGGAAAAGAGAAAATTCAAGACTTCAAGGGTGCCCGGTCGGGCACCATAGTCCACCCGCTCGGGTAAAACCTACGGGGTTTTATCTGCGCACCTTGCAAGACCCGGGCACGAAGGCAACGAGATCGGGTAGTCTTACCCAATCGGGCACAAGATGAATACCCGCTCGGCCGTTCGTTCATCCCAATTATCCCTGAGAGTTTGCACGACTCGGGCCGCTCAACCACGCGATCGGGTGCTGATGCCCGATTGGGCGCTATGAAGGAACATGACCGGGCGCGCCTCTGCACGACCGGGCAATAGTGGTGCCCGAGCGGGCCGTGTATTTCGCAACAACCTAGATCTTGCATTCAAACGACCTATTTTATAGAACAGAAGAGATCTAGAGCAAAGGGGCGACGTAAAGGGCAATGAAAGGCTTTGAAAACATCTGGAAAGGCTCAGGAGACGTTGGAGAAGAAGAGAAGCATCAATCCTTACATCGGTAACACGATAGGGAAGGTCGAGGCATCGAATTTCCTAGAGTTTATCATGTTCAGGATTATGTTATCTTCGTCTTTTGTTTTTTCCATGAGTGAGTAGAGTCCCAACTACGGGTAGGGATATCGGATTGTAATGGATGAACAATGATTTGCGTTAATGCTTAGATTTATTGATTTTATCTTGATTATCGGTTCTAC
>CM071870.1:718282-728924 GCA_036759665.1 Gynandropsis gynandra
TCTTAACGATAGGACAAACGTTCTAGGAATCCAGTTTCACCACAAGACTACCGAAACCAGCGATCAATCTATCTATCATGCAATCCCAGTTTAAGCATTCTAAGGCAGACGATCCTAATATGATATCTACCCTCTATCGAGGCATAGACACGTGATCTAGACAAGTTACCCCCTACTTTCGTGGCTGACACCTTCAACTAAACCCATAAGCTCTATGATTCATCCGTTTTACCCTCAACCGTTGCTACCCTACTTTCGTGGCCTACCTCGGTTGTTCTAAACCTGATCTTCCAAGACTAGAATTCTCCTTTCGGTCCTTCCCCTAATCCCTAACACATGCATCTACGTGGCCGTCGCAAATACAAGTAAATTCAAGCACTCAGATAAAGAATAGATAAACTAAAACGGGAAGATGCATTCAAAGATAAATAGAAAGTGGTTTCGGGATAGCCAAGGGCTAATCCCTTCTCCTAGAACAAACAAACTACTCGCTCATGCGTTTGTAAACAAACATAAACGAAATAGAAAGTCTAAGGAACATGAAAACTAAGCAAAACCGAAGTGTCGGGTTGATCTCCAATTCTCCTTGCTTGCCTCCTCGCAAGAATTCTTCTCTAATCACGAACTGAATGAAAAGGTGTCTTCTAATGTCGTCCTCTGGCCTCTTTTATGTCCCTTAAGTCGGTCCAAGTGTTGCCTTAATTCCCCCCACGAGTTCCCTTTTATTTTAAGTTAATTTTACTTTACTTGGCTGGTTTCTCGGGTCGCGACCCGCTCGGGCGCTGAATGTGCTCGCTCGGGTGTGGCTAGGGCAAGTCGCGCAGGTCGTTGCCTGCAAGGGATGCCCGATCGGGCATGGTGAGCACCCGCTCGAGTATAAGGCAGCTGGTCGGGCATTTCCTTGCCCGAGTCGTTCGTGAATGCGCACCGAAATTCGCAGTAGCCTTTCCCCGATCGTGCATGAGTTGTGCCCGACTGGGTGGAGGCTCCTCTTGCTAGATCTCGTCTTGTTTGTCCCGTGATGATCCCCGAAGGTTCTCCTTAGCTCCGTGCATGTCCTTTAGCTCCGAAATGATCCAAATACGCGTAAAAACCTGTAAGAACATGAAAACACGAAAACAAGTAAAACGGAAACGGAATCATACGTAAAGCAACACATATATATCAAAAACGTCTCCTAAATTGTGCAAGAAATACGTATGAAAACGAGATGATCACTATTCCGTGGTACGCAGATTTCGTAAACTACCTCGTATGTGAGACTCTCCCACAAGGTCTAAACCACAACGCAAGGAAGAAGTTCCTACACGATGTCAAAGCCTACTTTCGGGACAAGCCTTACTTATTCAAGCGAGGGACCGACGGTATATATAGGCGTTGCATCCCGGAAGAAGAGGTATCCGATGTGCTTTTCCATTGCCATTCTTCTGACTATGCAGGACACTTTGCCGCCGCTAGAACGACAATGAAAGTTCTCCAAGCCGGATTCTATTGGCCTAAGCTCTTTAGGGACGTTCACAGATATGTTTCAGCCTGTGACGTATGTCAAAGAACGGGAAACATCTCCAGAAGGCAGGAGGGGCCTCAACAATATATCTTAGAAGTCGAGCCATTTGATGTATGGGGCGTCGACTTCATGGGACCATTTCCTCCGTCTTACGAGAATCAATACATCTTGGTCGCTGTAGATTATGTGACGAAATGGGTGGAAACCCTAGCATGCCCGACCAACGATGCCAAGGTAGTCACCAAGCTCTTTAAACGAATCATCTTTCCTAGATTTGGTGTTCCAAGAGTTGTGATTAGTGATGGAGGAAAGCACTTCATCAATCGGGTGATCGAGACACTATTGGCGAAATACGGAGTGAAGCATAAAGTTGCCACATCCTATCACCCTCTGAAAAGTGGGCAAGTAGAAGTATCCAATCGAGAAATCAAGTCCATCCTAGAAAAGACTGTCTCAAGATCCTGACGAGATTGGGCTATAAAGCTAGATGATGCAGTTTGGGCTTTTAGAACGGCTTTCAAGACTCCGATTGGTATGACACCATTTCTGCTCGTATATGGAAAAGCATGTCACCTCCCCGTCGAATTGGAACACAAAGCATATTGGGCCATAAAAACGCTGAATTACGACCTCAAAACGGCTCAAGAAAAGCGAGTCCTCCAGATTCACCATTTAGAGAAGATGCGACAAAATGCCTACGAGAACGCGAAGATTTACAAAGAGCGATCCAAGAAGTGGCATGACAAGCACATTCTCCAACGCTCGTTCAAAGCAGGTGATCAAGTGCTCCTATTCAATTCCCGCTTGAAGTTATTTCCGGGAAAGCTCAAGTCGCGGTGGTCGGGACCTTTCACGGTAAGAGGCGTTTCACCACATGGAGCCGTGGAGTTATACAATGGGATCGAGGGAAAATTCTTGGTGAATGTGCAGAGAGTGAAGGCATATTGTGCTGATAGGATGGATGACAGAACGGGCAACTTGCCTCTTTCCGACATTACATGCGTATGAAGACGCTAGGGTCGAGCTAAAGACCAAAAACAAGCGCTTCTCGGGAGGCAACCCGAGCCATATATCCATTTTCATCTTCATTTCATTTATGTTTTCGAACTTCTTTTTAGACATGGACATTCTTTTTAGGACTTAGTGTTTTAGTAGACTTATGATATTTGCTGCACGGTTTTCCTCGCTTCCTTTTCAGTTTTGCAGCAAATACCCGGTGGGGCAGACCATAGCACCCGCGCGGGCTAGGTCAATTTCAATAAGGCACGATCGGGCGGTTTCGTGAAGCCCGCACGAGCACAGTGTGAATGTCACTCCATCCGGATGTATCACAATTCGAGAAAGACACACACACACACCAGGTGTACTCGTTATCTTTTTCTATTTTCTCGAATTTTTAGCATGTGGAGATCCCTCATAGGTCTCGAACACCGGGACTGTGTTTCGTTCAGGTCTGGGGGATACTCTTTCATTTTGTGATACGGATGTGTATTGAGAGTGACATATTTGCAATTAGGATTAGACTTAGGATTAGGTTTAGGAATAAGATGGATATCTAGTGAAATTTTTTCGAGTTTAGTCATGTTTTGCGACTTTGTTGAATCGTGGATAATGGCCTAGGTTTGCTTAGAAGCCCTTTTGATACCGATTAGTCGAGTAGTTGTGTTTGAAACCCTTATCTAGTTGAATTCACTCCTTAGATTTTGGTACCAAGTAGTTATATCTCCGTATATACCGTCTAGCTTAGCTTTGTTGATATTTTTAGCGTTCGTGAGTTAGATTCCACACGCTTATACTCCGCTGTCATCTAGGATAAGTTTTTCACTATTCCGAGTTAGGATTGACATGAGTACATCGATATTCGATGGTTCGGGTCTAAGTGGTGGGTAGAGGCGCTTTTCTACGTCTTAAGGGTTAGAGTGTTGCGTAATCAAGAAAAGAAAAAACCGAAAAAAAAGAAAAAAAAATAATATCTTCAATAACGCACCTCTTCACTCCGCTAAGGTCACGCGACCTTATGAGTGTGCCATAGGCAGCCTGGGTCTAAGTAGAAAGTCATCCCTCTTCGACTTCGACATCCAAGGAACAAAGCGTGGATCTAAGTGTAGAAAAGAAAAAAATTCATAAGAACGAGAAGAAGCGATTTGAATGATATCAAGAGCTTAGAGAAATAGGTATGGAGATCGCTTGAATGTTATCTAGGGTTGTGAAGTAAATTAGATTTTTGGTAGGATTTCATGGCTCAGCACTTTCGGTAGATATAAGGCTATGCTCGGTACGCTTAGGCTCTTATCCATGTGACGCGTTGATTTGCAGAATGACTAACCCTTCGATATTTTTGAGCTAGTATCCATCGTTATTAGATTCTTCTTGTACTAGACTTTAGTTTTGTTTGAGGACAAACAAAGGTTCAGGTCTGGGGGAGTTTGATAACACTGAAAGTGTATCAATTTTAGGTTAGGTTTTAGTGTCATTTTCGCATATATTTCATAGATAGATTTACATATCCGATACGATTATGAGTTACATACACCCGTTTTGTTGGTTTGCAGGTTTTTAGGCGACAAGGCCTAAATGAGCTTAAAAAGACGGATTCCTGAACAAAACCACGTACTTTGAGGATAAATCCACTCAGAGCTGAGATCAAGCCTTAGAACCCAAAGGAACACCCGAGCAACGAGCAGAAAAGAGAAAATTCAAGACTTCAAGGGTGCCCGGTCGGGCACCATAGTCCACCCGCTCGGGTAAAACCTACGCGGTTTTATCTGCACACCTTGCACGACCTGGGCACGAAAGCAATGAGATCGGGTAGTCTTACCCGATCGGGCACAAGACGAATACCCGCTCGGGCGTTAGTTCATCCCAATTATCCCCGAGAGTTTGTATGACTCGGGCCGCTCAACCACGCGATCGGGTGCTGATGCCCGATCGGGCGCTATGAAGGAACACGACCGGCAATAGTGGTGCCCGAGTGGGCCGTGTATTTCGCAACAACCTAGATCTTGCAGGGCAAGGAAAGGCTTAGAAAACATCTGGAAAGGCTCGAGAGACGTTGGAGAAGAAGAGAAGCATCAATCCTCACATTGGTAACACGATAGGGAAGGTTGAGGCATCGAATTTCCTAGAGTCTATCATGTTTAGGATTATGTTATCTTCGTTTTCTGTATTCTCCATGAGTGAGTAGAGTCCCAACTACGGGTAGGGATATCGGATTGTAATGGATGAACAATGATTTGCGTTAATGCTTAGATTTATTGATTTTATCTTGATTATCGGTTCTACTCTTGACATTATCACTCCTACACTAGTGTTGCCCGCTCAGTAACATAGGATTTCAGACTTTGCTGGAAGGTTAAAGAATGAATCCGGACCTGTTAAGTTGTAGGTTAAGTTCGGCTAATGAGAATCTGACTGGTTGGTTAGTCGTCTTAGGAATTATGATTGCGTTCGTAAAGCTGCCATGGTACGGGTTAATCACTACTGGAAGGTAGGGTTGCATGTACTCATGGTTAGGAGGTTTAGGCTCGGAAGAATGACTCCTCACCTTAGGGCATGAATTTCCCGTTGTCAATATAAGTTGATAGGTTTATGATCCTTAGTTGCTTCATCCATACGATTCCCGGTATCCCGACACCCGTAGTGTTCGTCATATCCGAGTTTACCCCAACCTAGTATCGTTGTCACCACTTAGGTTAGTTTTAGATATTTAGGACCACACCTTCATCTATCTCTATTTGGCATAGTTTAGTTTCATTCTTATTTTTTGGCTGCTTTAGTCCCCAGAGATCAACTCTGGTACTACACGATCCATATACTTGCGGTGAAGTGGTCTAGGAAAATTTATAACTCGTGTTTCCACACGTCAATGAGCACATGAAAAAACCCGAGGTAGAAGTAGAATTCAGCTTGGTGGACACAATTGAGCAACCTTGCACTATCGATTTAGTGTTCCCCGAAGGCATCTTTGAAGATTTAGCCGAGGAAGGTTGTGAAGAATTTCAGGATACGGATTCCTTAGATATGGATCTCATAGCAGTTGGGGAAGGTAATTATACGGTATCAAATGAGATGTTAATCAACGAAAAGAAAGAGGAATCCCCCGATAGAGACTTCCGCACAACCCGAGCTAAATGCGGTACACATCAATACGTAAATGACATTGAGATGCCGAGAAGCTACACAAAACGCCCAGCCCACAATTGGGACATCGATAAAGCACCCAAGGTAAAGATGAAACCTTCACCCCAAAGGCTCACATACAAAACATCTCTAGAGATGCTGAAGGAAACAAACGACAAACGCCTAACCGGTTTCATGTAGGACACAACCGGACATAATATCAGCTCGACCAGAATGTTTGGACATCACGATCTAGCACCCAACTTAGAGAGCATCATGACCGATCTTAAGGAAGACGTTACCGATCGTGAAAGGGACTCAATTGATTCGCGTGCCGCACCTTATCGAGCACATATTGCACGCAAAATGCTACGTCCACGACGACGTCGAGGACGTCCACCTGATGAGTAGCATGCTTTGGTCACGCTCGCGACCTAAAACAATCGCTTCTCGGGAGGCAACCCGAGCCCCGTATCCTTTTCGTCGTTTTCGTTTTATTTCTATATTTTTGAACTCTTTTTCTCTTTTTAGAACTTAGGGAATTTTTTTTAGGATTTAGGAATTTAGTGGTCTTATTGATTTTGCTGCATGGTTTTCCTCGAAATTTTTTTTTCAGTTTTTGCAGCACTGCCCGGTCGGGCAGACATCTCCACCCGAGCAGGTAGGTCAAAATTCAAAGACAGCCCGATCGGGCGACTTTAGAGGACCCGATCAGGCACCATAAATCTTCAGCACAGGTAAGTTTTATTTCGAATAACCCGAACGGCCATTCTCACTTCAGAAATCACTACCCGAGCGTGCTCCCACAAATTGCAAACCTTCACGCCGCAACTCATCCGCCGGAGTCGCTCGTACGCCGCCGTCGTTCCATCGTCGCCGGTTAACCAACCCTCGGTTACTCGAAATACCTTCTCCCTCCTCTCTCTCGAAAAGCCTGAAAAAAAAATCTCTCAATTCCTCTCGAATTCCAGGTATATCTATGCAATATTCTGTGATTTTGCACTGCTGTGGACTAGATTTAGGTCTGGTTAGAGAAAATTTAGGTTGAAATCGTTGATCAAACCATGAATTCGAATGGCTGGGTCATGATTTCGCGATTTAACCAGATCGGGCTAGGTATAGAACCCGGTCGGGCGTCCTGATTTTGAACCCGATCGGGCAGTGAATTCGCCCGAGTAGGGCGATACCTACGGGGGTATTTTGATGAAATTGGGCCCGAGCGGCTACCTCTTCTACCCGATCGGGCATCCTGCAAAATTGTGACTATCGCTTATTTTTCTTATTTGATTGTTTTGCAAATGGCCCTGAAGATCTTCCAGAGCTCAAAGAAATGTCGATCTGATGCCTACGATCCAGAACAAGGATGGCCAGCAAAGTAGGATTCCATCACGGAACTAACGCCATGCATGCCGATCACAACGTCCCACCAGCAATACAACTACCGGAAGACAACCTTCTTATCTGGTCAGAAATCGAGATTCACCGAGCTGCAGCCGCGGATTTTCCCATCCCGCTTCCTATCCTTGGAAGCTATGAGTGCACTCCACATCGAGGAGCACATCGATGCCATCTTCAAAACCTTGGGATGGATGGGATTGCGGGACACGCAGTAGTATACATACCGCAACCTCACAGCGGAATTCTTCGCGTCATACACGGCATTCGTCCCTGAGTCCGGAGATCGGGAGAGAGCATTCATGGAGTTCCGTCTGCTGGGACAAAACTACCGGCTCAGCGCGCGACAGTTCGCGATCATACTTGACACTCCACACTGCAACTTCCCGAAGATGCCCGAGCATAACAGGAGCCATCAAGCACAATTCTGGGCTCAGATAGCTTATGGTGAATACTCGACGAGGTCCAAGGCCAGCCATATATGCCACCCTGCCCTAAGGTACTTCCATTATTTCCTAGTCTCATCTATACTAGGAAAAGGAGCACAAGGCGGAGTCAACCACACAGAGTTGGCGTACCTTAGGTGGGTGGTACCGTCAGGCTTCGCTGTAGATGAGTGAGACATTCTAGACGTCGACTTGGCGTCGCTAGTAATGAGGCATTTCCACGACATCCCATCGAGAAATGTAGCACAGACACGAAGATCATGTGTGGTGGCATCGTCAAGATGATAGCACGCAGAGTCAGGATCAACCTTGGCATCCTGACAAAAGACAAGATAAATGAGGAGCCCGAGCTGAACCTTCAGAACTTGCGCAACCGAAGGGCGATAACGATTGAGAGGTATAAAGTCATTTGGAGCTACAAGGACGAGCACGGTCGAAACTTGGAAGTCGACCTACACGAGATTCAGATGGCAGGATTGGACGAGGAGGGCTCTCGATTCAGGATAGACCCCGCGATCGGACACATCGGCCCGTGACTAGGTGAGGTAGATCCACCTCCAACCGCTGCACCAGAACCATCTATGTCTAAACAGCGCAACCGACGCGCCACACACTCACGTACCCGCCCAGAGTACCCTCATCATCGCTCTGACTTCCCTTCCATGGAAGGTGTCTCCGACGTTCTCAGATATGTTGCGGAAATATGCGCGATCGCTATACTTCGCTGTCATCTAGGATAAGTTTTTAACTATTTTGAGTTAGGATTGACATGAGTACATCGATGATCGATGGTTCGGGTCTAAGTGGTGGGTTGAGGCGCTGTTCTACGTCCTAAGGGTTAGAGTGATGCGTAATCTAGAAAAAAAATAAAAAAGCGAAAAAAATAAAAATAAAAAGTTCTTCAATAACACACCTCTTTACTCCGCTAAGGTCACACGACCTTATGAGTGTGCCATAGGCAGCCTGGGTCTAAGTAGAAAGCCATCCCTCTTCGACTTTGACGTCATAGGAACAAAGCGTGGATCTAAGTATCGAAAAGAAAGCCATCCCTCTCCGACTTCGACGTCCTAGGAACAAAGTGTGGATCTAAGTATCGAAAAAAAATAATAAGAACGAGAAAAACGAGTTTAATGATATCAAAAGCTTAGGGGAATTGGTATGGAGATCGCTTGGACGTTATCTAGGGTTGTGAAATAGACTTAGATTTTTGGTAGGATTGCATGGCTCGGAACTTTCGGTAGATATAAGGCTATACTCGGTACGCTTAGGCTTTTGTTCATGTGACGCGTTGATTTGCGGAATGACTAAATTTTCGAATATTTTTGTGCTAGTATCCATAGTTATTAGATTCTTCCTACATTTGGCTTTAGTTTTGTTTGAGGACAAACAAAGGTTCAGGTCTGGGGGAGTTTGATAACACGTAAAGTGTATCAGTTTTAGGCTAGGTATTAGTATCATTTTCGCATAGATTTGATAGCACGAGTTACATTTCCGATACGATTATTCTTTACAAGGCCTAAACGAGCGTAAAAAGGTAAATTCCTTAATCAAACCACTCAAATTAAAATACAATTTACTCGGAGCCAAAATCCAGCCACGGAAGTCAATGGAACACCCGAGCATCGAGCGAAAAAGAGCAAAATCATGAAAAGAGGAGTGCGCGCTCGGGCACTGAGGTCTACCCGCTCGGGCAAAACCTACAGGGTTAATTACAACACCTTGCACGACCCGGGCACGAAGACAACATGATCGGGTGACCATACCCGATCGGGCGCAACATGGTACCCGGTCGGGCGTTAATTAGTCCTGAAAATCCCCGAGAGTTTACACGACTCGGGTTGTTCAACCACGCGATCGGGTGCTGATGCCCGATCGGGAAGGACAAAGTACACGATCGGGCGCGCCTCTGCACGACCGGGTAAAACGTGTACGCGAGCGGGCCGCCTTTCTCGCAACAACCTTGATTTAGAGTTTGAACGAGCGAATTAAAGGAACAGAACAGATCCAGACACAAGGGGGCGATGGCTAGGGCAAGGAAAGACTTGGAAATCATCGAGAAAGGCTCGGGAGACGCTGGACAAGGAGAGAAGCATCAATCCGTACATCGGTCACACAATAGGGAAGATCGAGGCATCGAGTTTCCTAGGGTTTATCATGTTTAGGGTTATGTCATTGATGCGTATCAGAGTTAAATATAACCTAATCTACCCGCAAGTGCACGGCACGTGTGTAGTATTTTAGGTGTCGATCCCACAGAGACTATGCAACGCTACCTAAACCCGAACTATGAATCAAACTTGCTAACGAAAGAATGTGGATAAGGAATGAAATACTGAAATTAACTAAACTACTTGGGTTCTAACGATGAGATAAACGTCCTAGGAAACCGGTTTCACCACAAGACTACCAAAACCGACGACCAACCTATCTATCATGCAATACCAGTTAAAGCTATCTAAGGCGGACGATCCTAACATGATATCTACCCTCTCTCTCTCTCAAGACACGTGATCTAGACAAGCTGCCCCCTACTTTCGTGGCTGACACCATGAACTAAACCCATAAACTCTGTGATTCGCCCGTGCCCGTTCAACCGTTGCTACCCTACTTTCGTGGCCTAACCTCGGTTGTTCTAAACCTGACTTTCTAGGACTAGAATTCTCCTTTCGGTCCTTCTCCTAACCCCTAACACATGCATCTACGTGGCCATCGCAAACACAAGTAAATTCAAGAACTCAGATAAAGAATAGATGAACTAAAACGGGAAGATGCATTCAAAATAGATCAAAAGCGGTCTCGGGATAGCCAAAGGCTAATCCCTTCTCCTAGAACAAACAAACTACTCGCTCATGCGTCTGTAAAGAAACATAAACATAGTAGAAAGTCTAAGGAACATAAAAACCAAACAAAACCGAAGTGGTGCTGCTTGATCTCCAACGCTCCTCGCTTATCTCCTCGCAAGAATCTGCTCTAACTTCGCTGAATTGTTCTCCTCTGTATGCTTGCTGTAACGGCGTCTTTTTGCCTCCTTTTAAGCCTCCTAAGTCGGTCCAATTGTTGCCCTAATTGCCCCACGAGTTCCCTTATGTTTTAAGTTAAGTTTACTTAAGTTTTGAGAGGTTTCGGGCCGCTACCCGCTCGGGTAATGAGAGTACCCGCTCGGGTGCGGCTAGGG
>CM071870.1:739057-761479 GCA_036759665.1 Gynandropsis gynandra
TACATGGCCTTGGGAACTTTCTTTTCTCATTGGCTTAGCCAATCCAAAATCAGCGAGCCGCGGCCTCATTTGACTGTCCAGTAATATATTATTACTCTTCACGTCCCGATGTACTATGGCCGGCTTACAGTCATGGTGAAGATAAGCAAGCCCTTGAGCCGCACCGACCGCAATTGAAAATCTCGTTGGCCAATCTAACGGATAATTGGCCGATGCTTTCTCCGAATGTAAAACGTCCCCCAAACTTCCGTTCTCCATGAATTCATACACTAAGATCCGAAATTTCTCACCGTTACAACACATAAGTAACTTCACGATGTTATCGTGTCTTACACGACCTAAAGTCTCGNAAAGGTTTGGTTTTTATGAATAACCAAACTAAAGAACCGACGAGGATAACAACGCAGATTAAGATCATTACGACGATGTACGACGTTTCGGGTTTGGATCGACACCGTGGAATTGGATCTAAACCCGACCCACAGAGATTTGGGTTACCCGAAAAGCTTGATATGAATATATCTTGTTGAAATCCAGATGGAATCTTACCGTACAATTTGTTGTTTGAGACGTTGAATTGATTCAACCTTAGTTTCGTCAGCTCCACCGGAATCTCGCCGGAGAGTTCGTTGTTGGAGAGATCGAGATAGGTCAACACCGGTAAGTCACCGAGTTCCGGCGGTATAATTCCTCGTAAACGGTTATCTGAGAGGTCGAGTTCAGACAACTCGGTCCACAGAGTAACCGATGTCGGAATCTCCCCGGCGAGAAAATTCCTCTGGATGTTGATTCTTTCTAGTTTCTTCAGATTTGTGATACAAAATGGGAGTGACCCAGAAAAAAAATTCCGGCTGAAATCGATGAGCATTAGGTCGCCGAGATCACAGATTGTTGTCGGAATCGGACCGGAAAAGTTGTTGTTGGATAAATCGAGCTGGGATAGATGACGAGCATATGATATAGAAGGAGGAATTGTTCCTTGGAATCGATTGTTGGTTAATTCAAGACGAACTAAAGATAATTCCCAAAACTTGATCGGAACTTCGCCGGAGAAATCATTATTAGCCATTCGAACATAACTAAGCGTCTGACAATCTCCGTACGATTCCGGTAACTCTCCGGTGAACTGATTGTTGAAAACGATAAATCGTTGAAGCTTTTTTCTGTAACAGAGATACGGAGGTAATTCGCCGGTGAATTTGTTCGTCGATACATCGAATTCTTCTAAATCGGAAAATCTGCCGAGATTTTCTGGTAAACTTCCGGTGAAACTGTTGTTGAATATCTTTAACTGAACTAGGTTTGGATTCAAAGCTAATACCTCTGGTAATTCTCCGGTGAAGAAATTATCGTTGAGATTGAAAGAGACAAGTTGTAATGCCGCGATCTTTTCCGGCACTTTTCCGGTGAGATTATTTTCCGACACGTCGAAGTTCCTCAAAGTTGTTAAATTCCCGATACTCTCCGGCAATTCACCGGACAAAAAATTCTCATAAAGCTCAATCTGATAAATCGAACTAAGCCGTCCGATACTATCAGGGATTTTCCCGGAAAGATCATTCGTAGCCAAATCGAGATTCCTGAGCAAAACCAAATTACCTATCCATTCCGGAATTTCTCCGACGAGTCTCGAATTCGACAACCGTAAATACGTAAGCTTCGTTAGGTTTCCGATGCTCGAAGGAATCGGACCAGGTCTGAAGGGTAAGTAAGCGAGTTCAAGCCGAGTCAACTCGGTCAGATTCACCAGAGACGACGGGAATGTACCACTTAAGTTTTTCCCGTTCAAGTTTAAAACTTTAAGCGCAGATAACCGTCCGTAACTCTCCGGAATCTCGCCGGAAAACTCATTAGACTCCAATTCAAGAACACGTAAATGATAAAACTCCGGCGAAAACTCCGGCAAGTTCCCAGAAAAGGAATTTGCAGTGAGAATAAAGACGTGAAGGTGGGAGCAAAGGGAGAGAGATTCAGAAGCAAAGGAACCATTGAGAAAATTATCGGCGAGAGAAAGATATTTCAGTGTCGGAATCCGACAGAAGCCATAAGGAAAGCTTCCGTACAGACCAAACCCAGAGAGATCAATCTTAGTGACAACACCATTTTTCAAACGGCAAGTAATTCCGGTCCAATTACATGGACTCCGATCATCTCCGGCGATGACCCAATTTCGTAATTTCCCATCTGGATCAAAAAGTCGTGATTTTTTTACACGGATTAAGATTTCAGCGTCACTGTTGGATGAAATCTGGAGAAAGTATGAGAAAGAGATGAAAATGAAGAGAGAGAAACTGTAATTATTCATCTGTAAAGAATCTGAGAAGAGAAAAATTGAATGAAGAAAAGGATTAATAAAGAATCTTTATGAGATTGGATGAATGAAAAAATTGGGCGGGGAAATAGTAACGTATCTGTGAATAAGAATCTTTTGCATGGGGAAGAATTGAATAATTTAAAAAAAGTATTATGATTTTTAGGTTTTTTTCCATTGGCAACATTTATTACTTAACTCCAATCTAAATATATTAAATTTTCAATATTGTAATTCGGTGTTTCTTCATTTGTTTATTTACTTTTATTATTTTATTTCGATAAAGGATTTAATTGATGTAAACATTGCATTTGCGATTGAAAATGTTTTCTTATTAGTGATTGTCGGCATTTTGTTTCATTTAATTTTGAACGTGGAATCGTTGTTGTAACAATTGTGGTATAAAATAAATGGTAGAGAATTGTTGTTATTATGCTTTAAACAAAATTAACAAAATAAATGTCAATGATTAATAAAATAATTTATTTAAATTTTGTTTATTCTACCCTTTTAATTCTGTTTATACAAACATTTCAAATAAAAAATTATCTAAATATTTACATATACAAATATATATAGGCTATTATTAATGTTTCTTTGTAATTTTTATAAAATTTAGAGTGTATTTACATTTTTTAGTCAAAACGTATCAATTTACAATCGTATAATAATTATTTTTATATTTTTAAATTATAGGATTCATCGATTGCAACTTCATCAATCATTTTCTAAACACAATCACTTAATATTGTATCTCCACCAATCACAGCCAAAATTATCCCAAATGTATATCATTATAACGTTTGTTTTTAACTTTTAACCGTATATTTTTAATTTAATTTAAAGGAAAAATAGGGCTTGTAAATTTGGATGTTTATTAAATAATAAAAAAAAGGTTAATAATGGGAATATAACGGAACAAGTGTTAAAAGCGTGATTAGAAACATTGGGTGGATTTCGTGACCTTACTTCTCTTCTTCCCGCTAAACAACAATTCATTTTTTTTTTGTCAGAATAAAAAACAATTAATAATAATAATAATCATAATCATAATAATAGTAATAATAATAATAACAATAATAATAATAATAATAATAATAGGCACGACAACGTCAAAGAGCTAGATTACGAGGACCAATAAAACTTGGTCTTTAGCCTAGTGTTAGGCAATGCTAATGCTCTATTATTTATTTCTTTTTTTATTTATTTATCTACTCATTTATTTAATACACCACCTAAACCACCGTAGATTTTGTTTTAAATTAAATAATACTTATAGTGCGAAAATTATAGATAACGAAAAAATGATAACTTTCCCTTAATATAAAATTCGTGTTAAAGAATTTATTTTAATTATAAAATATAGTTTTCGATCTACGATAAAAATGATATAATGTATTTTCATTATTAGTCCTGATTAAAAATAATAAACAAAATGTTTAAATTATTAAAATAATAATTAATGACATATTAGAAATTTTACATCTTTTAATATTCGTTACAAAAAAAATTAAAAAAAAAAAGAGTCACTGCTCATCGGAAATTGGGGTTTTATTTTTGGATTTAATTAAGTAATTAATTTAAAAGTCTATAAGGTTAATTAAGGAAGTAATTCCGCTTTGGAAAAAGCAACCGCCGGAAATCTCGACGTCGCCGTTAAGACTACTCTGTCTTTTTCAATGCATTCAATATTTTACCATTCCAATGTCTATTTATCTCCTTATTTCAATAAATACTATTATTTTAAAAAATTATAGAAAAATGTGTAATAAATATCCATATAATATTTCTTTTGTTATAAAATTTACATGGAAGGTTATCAAGATCTAATAAAAGATATAAACCATTTTATAATATTATATATTTTATGATATATCAAGATATCAGATATATATTCCTTCAAAACAACATATTAAAAATTTTATATCGGGAAATTTAAAAGTTTAATAAAAATCATAAAATTATGAGCCTTTTTGAATTATAAATCCTGAAGTTTCAATTACATTGACTCCATAAATTATGAACGAGAGACTCGAGATTTCTAAAATATTAATAAATAAATTAGTAAGGGCATTTTTGTAAACTTGGTCTTCTAGCTTAACGTCGAGTTTTTTAATGAGGCCCACATTTAACTAGTTGGGCTTTTTGTAAACCCATCAAGGACAGATTCGTCTGTTCTTTCAATTGGGTTATTATGGTATCCAAGCCTAAAAATAAAATGTCGTTTCTCGTATTTATTTATTGTAAGATAAAATTAAATCGAATATGGTAGTTGTGGCGTATACAATATATATAGATATTGGGAGAAATTCTATTTTTATAATATCATATGTAGGGATAATGGAAGGTGAAGTTTCACATTGACAAAATCACATGTATATAATGGATTATTCAATGATCATATCTAAATGTGTTACAAGAAATGGAAGTGGGTTTCTTCATGGGTTTGTCATGGGCTTGGACATTAATATTAAATGTCAAGATAGGACTCAATGGTTAATTCCGAATCTAACTTAAATTTTTCGGTTTAGTTTTTCGAAATCAATTTTAAATTCGGTTTAGCATTGGTTCTGAAGCCAATAGTCACACCTCTCTATTTTGAACGAATTTTGGTTCATGTTCAAGGGACATCCATTGCAATTGTTCGGTAAAAACCGTTTTTTGGCTCCTCAAGGCTCCAGAAAATTGTTGATGGTCGAAAGTCTATAAATAGGAGATCATTTTGTTATATATGGCTATCCGTTTTTCTGAGAAAAATACTTACAAAGTAGATTCGTCAAGAAGTCTCGAATTTCTTGAGATCGTTGCATCCTCTAGGCAGAAGTGAGGACAAATTTCTGTCTAAAGACACTGCTCATCGTAGGCCTCGATCAACTCACATTCAGTAACCTCGTTTACTGTTGATTTACTCATACTAGTTGCTCTGTTCCATAAATTATGTTTTTTCTATTGAATTATACTAGGTCAGATTGATTGATTCTAACAATTTATTTATAAAATTTAATATTATTCATTTTTAAATTTTAATTTATAATAAATAATACAAGTTATTGGGGCAATTGATCCAATAACTCTATCATAAATTATATAATAAAAATGAAATTTATTATTAAATATTTTAAAGACAATCTATAATTAGTTAGATCAATTAATACTAACTAGAATATACCAAATATTTTAGAATAGTTTTTGTATTTACCAATATATTTATATTAGTTGGTATATGAAATTAAAGAGATGCAATGACCGTTGAGAATGCCCAAACGAAACCTTTAATGGATCGAGTGTTCATAAATGTGCTCGACTAGACAAATGAATATTATAACCTTCCTAAAAAAGAAATAACACCAAAATATTAAATAATGTGAAAAGTCATTAAATGAAAGATATAAAGTTGGTATAGTTACGTAAAAAACGATGTTGTTCTATTTTCTTTCTACGAGCCTTTTATACTGCAGCAATTTTATCCAAAGCATCCGACGGAAAAAATCGCAGTCGTCCATAAACGTAATGATTATATTTTTTTATCGATTACGGATGAGATAAAAATGAATGGTAAAATCAAATTATTCGCAATTAATGTGATATCGTAAAATTTTAAAATCTAACAAATAGTTGTAATATGATTGTGATTAGATACATTTTGATTAAAAGTATATATTATCTTTTGAATTTTATAAACATTACCGAAAATCATTAATATATATATATATATATTAGGTCTGGCCAAATCGGTTTTCGGTTCGGATTTCGGTTCGGTTATTATGGGTATGGTTTATTCGGATTTCTATAAATAATAACCATATTATAACAAAAATTTAAATCGGTTCAAATCGGTTCGGTTTTATAACGGTTCGACTCGATTATATGTAACAAAATAATAACCAAAATAACTCGAACTCTAATTAATTCATTTTGGTTTGGTTATTATTTGGATATTAATTCGGTTATTAATTAGATATTAGTTCGGTTTATTCAAAATTTAGATATAACCAAATAAAGAACGTAATTAAATATGAAATCGCTGGTGAAATCGCTAGAGAAATCGATGGTTGGATGAAATTTCCAAGTGAAATCGATGAGTGAGTGAAATCGTCGGATGAGATACCCATAATGATTGTAATCAGCAGCGGTCACGGGATCTGAGTGCGTGGGAAGAACCTTCAAGCATTTTTTCAGTTTTACTGAGACCATCATGTTGGACTGAGAATGCGTACTTACTGTGTCCTTCGAGTGTCCTCATCAACGACCCGGTTTCGACGTCCCACAGCTTTATGGATTTGTCATCGGAACCGAAAGTCCGATGAGAAGGCGACATCGGAGATTACGTTTCCTCGACAACGTTGACTGAATAAGTACGGATGGTCTTATCAGCGGAGGCGGAAGCGATGAAGCGACCATGAGAGGAGAATCTCACGGAGGAGATAACGCGACCCGTGTCAGGTTAGGGTTGAGAGTGGACATAAGGAGTGAAGGATGAAAAAGTCGGATCTTCTTTCGTCATGGGTGAGTAAAAAAACTTGATCTTGCACGGAAATTTTACGAAATTTCTTCGAATTGGATCGGAAAATTTGCAATTTTTCAACATAGGGTTTTGATTTGAAAGGGGGTTCAAGCGGAGGAGCTCGGCAAAATGACAATGGTCGTTGGGCCATTATTATAAGTTCTCTAAACTCTTATCGAACTCGAAAAACGGACAAAAACTGTTAATTCAAAAAAATGTGGGTGGAAATTTAAAATGATAAAATTAATGGGATAACTGTGTAATTTTTTCTTGTGAATATAGTATAAAAATATTCAAATATTTTTATTTTAGTCTATAAAACACAAATTATTATTTTCAATCTAAAAAATTCAAATTTATGTTTTTTTGCCTTAAAAACATTAATTTTATCATATGAATAATTTGTGTTTTTTAGATAATATTTAAAATATGATCTAGTGTTTTTGTTTGTATAGAGATATGATTAATTGGATAAATTTGTTTTTTTAATCAAATATAAAAATTCAAAATTTTTAAGTTTAAAATAATAATTTGTATTTTATACATAAAAATTTAAAATTTTAATATTTTTTATATTATATTTTTAAATTTGGTGTTTTCAAGAAAAAAAATAAGATTTGGCCAAACTTTTTATGCTATATTCCCTTTCTTCTTTACTTTGTTGTGTGCCGTCGTCTTCTCTCTGCTTCTGTCGTAGCCCTCGCCGTCCTGTGCGTGCCGTCGCCTTCTCTGCTTGTCGCCAGTCTTCTGCTCCGACTCCTGCGTGCCGCCCGTCCGTCGTTCTCCTCTTGTCCGCTTGTCACCTGTCTTCTGCTCCGACTCCTGCGTGCCGTCCGTCCGTCGTTGTCCTCTTGTCGCCTCTGCATCGGGAAGGGTTTCTGCCCTAAATTTTAGGATATATCAGAATAAAGATCAGATACTTCCTCCGTCGAAGATTGTGAGAACGGCTGAGTATCTCTCAGACAAAACAGGAAGAGGAGGTAAATATGCTAATAATCTTATTAGAAATTTCTGCTTCGATTTTGTGTGCTTCTTCTCTTACCGTTGGATTTCTTCTATGCAACTAATTTTGATAAAAATCTCTGATAATCGGGATACTCTATTATAGAAATTTTGTTGTACATGATTGAGAAATCCTTCTCTTTAAGTGGGCGTTTGATTGAATGAATACAAGGTGTTCGATGAAATAACCGAGAGAAGATTATGATTTGCTGAAATTTTAGGACTGAAGATGGATTTAGGGCAAGGACTTTATGCTTCAACCCCAATTGCTTGGGGAAATTGTTTTGTGTTCAAAGCTTGCTATGAAAAACCTCTTTATCTGATGATCGAATGTTCATAAGACTTTGTTTTTTCTCTCTTTAGAATGAGTACCAAAGATATGGAAGCAACGATCGAACCGAAGAAGAAGATTCTCGAGATCTTCAAAGATTTCATGACAGGGTAACTTAGTTAGATTTCCTTTCAGATTTTTGGATCCAATTCTTGTTGTTTAACTCTGCAAATCTCAATGTGACAAAAGGATCACGAAGCTTGAGGAACTGGGCAATGCTGGAAACCAATTCATTGTAGGGGTTCAACAAGGACTCGGTATTTTTCTTCGTCCCATCTTCATCTATAATGCGATCCTTTTACGTTCTTCTTGTCATTGAATCCGCTTATTTCCCTTTCAGGTTTACTCCAACGCCCTCCTATCGATTCATCAGAGTTGATCCAAAATATTATTGAGAAAAATAAAACAATACCTAATTCATATATCAAAGCAGGTTGTTTTAATACTCATGATGTTTCACAAAGCATGGAAACATGTAAGTTCAACTATTCAATAAGACTCCAGTTTTATTCTTCGTTTATCGTACTTTGCAATAAAATTCAACAAAATTACTGAATACCCTGAAATTTTCTTCAGCATTCTAATTTACTCTTACATATTTATCTCCGATTTTTCCATTTTTGATCCGTCTACGTTACTGGAATAATGATATTGGGATATGAAGTGCATCATTGCATGTTGGGACTTAACGACGGTCTAATCAAAGGTAATATATCATCCTCTCATTATTCACGTCTTTACTTACTTCAACGATGTTAAATTTACTATTTTGTAATAGAGATAAGTCGTTAATCTTAATGATATGTCGGTTGCAGCCAAAAGCCTATTAGTTGAGCTTGAATGTCTCGTCGAGGATGCAACCGTTGCAATCGAGACTGCCACTCAATTTCACACACAACTTGATAGTGAATCATGCGATTGGTTACATCGAGTAACCACTGAAGAACTGAATTCATCTCATCCTGAAGAACCAGAAGTCATAGATTACGGCTTCCTGATTGCAATCATTTATAGTATGGTGAAGAAAAACTACGAGATGCAGGTATTGGGTTTGCGTCGTTGGTTCAAGAATCTATTGAAAGGAGAAAACTTTTTATGGTAGAAACGAATTCGTAACGTTTATTGAATTGAATGATTATGTATTACAGGAAAAGATTGTCAAATCTCTTGGTCTCAAGTCATCATCTGATGAATTGGAGTCTTACACTTTCATGTGGACTTTACGGCCGTATGTAGATGAAGAGGTCATGAATCAAGCATGGAAACTTATACCCTAAAGCTCTCCATTGTGGAATTCATAGGTCATCAGTTCCAGTTTTTTGGTAATTCATTTACACAAAAATAAAATTATATATATAATAATTTTTCCGAGGTTACTTTTAATGAAACAAAAGTTTGTTTCTTTTCTATTTCATTTAAAATTTTAAAATTATTCATATGTATTGAATATATATTTTTTTTATAAAAAGCTCTTTATTTAGATAGATTTTAAAATATATACATATTTGTTTAATATATATATTTATATATATATATATATATATCTTTTCATATCCATATTAAAAATCTATTTATTTATATATATATTTAAAAAATATATATATATATTATAATTTTCTTTTATTATAATCAAATATATACATAATGAAAAAAAACGAAACATTTTTTGAAATAACACTAAAAACTAAATGTTATAAATGAAACGTCATGTTTTAAAAAATTAAATTAAATAAAATTAAATAAAATTAAATTTTATATATTAAAATTGGAGTTTTTGTTCAATTCTAATGAAGTCACGTCAATATTGACGTAACAGTCTAATCATCAATTCTATTTTTATTAATTTAAATTGATTTATATATAAAAATAAAACATGTTGTATAAAGAGATCAACAAATAGTATGTCAATTTCTATTATGATAGAATATTTATAAATTCTCAAAATATCTACTCTTTAACTTAATATTATATCAAAATTTGGTTTTTTTTATCTTATTGAACTATAATAACAATTTAGGCATTTATAATAAAATTTAAATATATTGATCATTTTTTCGTAAAATAAGATATAAAATATATAACTATGACCGATTATACGAGTCTTTGATCTATTTATGATATATGAATTTCAACTCTATAATAAAAAATTGATGGTTCCTTCTTAGTTAAAATAATAGAACTTCTCATTGAATTGGAAGTAATGAAACATAAATTACAAGGCCAAATAAATGGTTTTTACTTATCCATCTACAGCCATTATTCTAGTTTATCTTTAACTCGAAAAAAATGGATAATAACAACTAATCATATTGTTCTTTGTGAAATATTCTTGTTCATGTGACTTATTGAAGGATTAAAAGTTTGGACCGGCCGCGAGAATCTCCTCGGTGAGTTTCCCGTCTTCACCAATCTTGTGGCTCGTGAACGTTTCGAAGTTTTTCTTGAACAGACCTCCTAGTTTCAGCAGTGTCTCCTTGTAGGCCGCCTTGTCCGCCCACTGTATACCGTAAGGTATGTGATAATTAGCGAAAAATACATTCGATTCTTTCGAAAATGCGTAACGTTCATTGGTAGTAATAAAGGGTTTCGTTAACTTACAGCGTTGATAGGATCAAGAATCTCAGTAGGCACTCCTTCAACTTCTTTTGGTATCTCCAGACCGAAAATCTCTGTGGTAGTGTATTCTGCTTTAAGAAGACTACCTGAATGAATAGCGTCAATGATCTTTCGGGTATATGCTAACTTCAGACGGCTTCCAGAGCCATAACTGCCACCGGACCAGCCAGTGTTCACGAGCCATCCTGTAGCACCATGCTTCTGCATCTTATCGGCTAACATGGCTGCATACTTGGTAGGGTGAAGCATGAGAAATGCAGCCCCGAAACAAGCCGAGAATGTCGCTTGCGGCTCCTTAATCCCGTCCTCTGTTCCCGCAACCTTCAACCCCACCAAGGTTATCAGAAAAAACGACTTGATGAATTTGTCAAATATGGACTGGGTCTAACTAATGCCAAAAGCTAGCTCAAGTTGCCCAACACCATATATACAAGTCCTAAAGTTCATGTTCTATCCGATGTGGGACAACTTATCATAACAGAATTGGTTTGGTGCCATATATACAAGTCCCAAAGTTCATGTCCTAGTCGATGTGGGATAACTTATCATAATAGAATTGGTTTGGTTTGGGTTTAGACGATCTTACCAGAGCCGTGTATCCGCTGATGAAATGGTACATGGTCTGAGCCAGGTTGAGTTTACTCACTGGTGGTAACACCCCAAAGGCATCACATGCTAACAGAATCACGTTCTTCGGGTGTGGTCCGACACATGGTATCTTCGAGTTCGGGATGTACTCGATCGGATAGGCCGCACGAGTGTTCTCTGTAGTCAACAAAATAATCAACATTCAACCGTGTCCGGAATCCGACATTCGTAAGAACTGATCTATTACCTGTGACTGAATTGTCTGAATAATCAACTTCACGGTAATGCTCGTCGAACACCACATTCTCCAGAACTGTTTCAGACAGATCGATTTCGTAAACCCTAATAAGATCATATGGATGGAATTAGGTTTCGTTTGTGTTTTACCAGTTCCGAACTTGATGGCGTTGAAAATGTCGGGTTCTTTCTCCCTCGATAGATCGATACATTTAGCGTAACAACCGCCTTCGATGTTTGAAACACCGGTCTCAGTCCAGCAATGTTCGTCATCTCCGATCAAGTACCGGTTATGATCCGTCGACAATGTCGTTTTTCCGGTACCGGAGAGTCCGAAGAAGAGGGCAACATCGCCTTCTTTGCCCATGTTACAGCCAGAATGAAGAGACAAAATCTGTCGCTTGGGCATCAAGTAATGCATAACACCGAAAAGTCCTTTCTTCATTTCTCCGGCATATTGTGTTCCAAGAATCACCATTTCTCTTCTGGCAAGATTTATATCAATACTGGTTGATGATGTCATGTAATGAGTGAATCGGTTACATGGGAACATTCCGGCATTGTAGATTGTAAAATCCGGCGTCCCGAAATTGGCCAGTTCCTCAGGTGTGGGACGGATACACCTGTTTGATTGATTTTTCAGACAGTTAAACCCTAACTTGAGTTCCAAGAAACATGGAAGATTCCTGTCTGAACAGTAAATACTTACATGTTGTGCATGAACAGTGAATGGTAAGCTCTTGCTGATACAATCCTCACTTTGATTTGATTCTCAGTATCCCAATTCAAAAATTGATCATTCACAAACACCTAAAATAGTTTTAACCCTTTTAATCTTTTTATCTAATTTAATAAGTAAAAAAGAAAACCCTAAAAATATAAAAGAAATTAGGATAACCTTGTCCAAAGAGTTCAAGTAATCCACAGCTCTCTCTCGGTTAACCATGAAGGTCTGTTCATCCATCTCAATGTTGGGTGATCCCCTGTTATGTTTTTATTTTTCACGAAAGTAAAATATTTTCCATGAAAGTAAAATATTTTCCATGAAAATGTAATTATAAAGAGGAAAAAGATACTTACTTTCCCCACCAAAGCTCAGCAGCAGTGTTATCATCTTTAACGACACGTTTGTCCTTAGGAGATCGACCAGTTTTGGCTCCGGACAACGTGGCTAATGCTCCGGTCGATGTAATGAACGACCCTTTCTCGTACTTGATGGCCTGTTCGTACAGTTCCGCCGGTGACAGATTATACAGTACGTGTGTGAACTTCAAGGCACTATCACTGACTGCAATCGTCGGAGTTGTCACATGAGTCGGCGGCACGTGTGCCACCTTCGCCGTTGACTCAGTTACCGTCGCCGGATCTCCTCTCACCACCTTCGGCCCTGTCTCCCTCGTCATCGACGCTAACGATGCACTGCTCATATATAACACACACACATATATATATATATATACCCGTTTTATATGTATGTATACACCGAGATAAGATTATACCTGACGGATTGAAGCATGGCTTCCTCGGAGATGGGAGTGGAAGGACCACTGGCGGTGGTGGAGGCGCCCTTCAACGGAGTGGTCGGAGCCGATTTCTTCTTCTGGAGGTTATGGAGTTCGTCGATTGTTTGAACTTTGACGGTCGGAGTGCTGCCGTCTTGACACACATCATTACTATTGTCAACCCTCGGTGGTTTAGAATTATCCGTCGTAATCTTCGGCAGAGCATCACGCGCCGCCGTGGCCTCGCTTGAGAAGCTGAACTCTCCGCCGTTGCCGTTACCCGCCATTTTCTCTTTTTTACTTTGTTAAATAATTAAAATATAAAGGTGGATTATTTCCTCTAAGCACAAACAAACCCTGTATTTATAGCAAGAAAATTAGATTATTATAATATACCAAAAAAAGGATAAAAAAAAAAGAGAAAATTACGTGACCCATTAAAATATTAGGGAAACTAAAATTAAGGAGAATGTCTCTTCAGATATAGGTTTCCTTGACTGGGCCCTGTTTAATTTTTGTAATTACCTTAATGATGACGTGGACTTTTTTGATATCTACCTGTGAATAATATTCATAATCAATTAATTAATCAATCAGTCCAACGTAATATCCGTACAAAATATACTTCCTTAAACACCCCATCTTTTTTTATTAATCCATTAAGGAACCGGTTGACTTTGATTATATAATTTAATCTTACTTGGTTTAATCATGACTTCTTCTCCTTATTTAAGTTTGTTTTATTTCAAAGTTAATCGTATAATATTGATATTATATAATTTTTTCATAAGACGATAGTCGAATTTGAATCATTCGTATATGTTTTTATATTAATGTCCAGCCATTCATCTATAAATTTTACAAATATTATAGCCTTATATCATATATTTTTTATTAATATATTTTCTTAGTGAATAAAAATGTCCTAGAAACGTTCAAACTCATAAAAGTGGGAAATTAACTAAATTTCAATCGAATTTTCAAAATAAATAACTATAAAATATAATATAAGGTAGAAAAGCCAGAGGTTGGAATAATCTGGACCGTTGAATATTTGGAGACGGCAGATCACCGTCAATTTTGACAGCTTTCACCGATAAAGTCCACGTCAGCTATTTTATCCAACGAGGTCGGTGACCCCTCCTGAGTTTACGAAACCCTTTTAATCAAACCAAAAGATAATCCAAAACACCTAATCATCATAATATTCATATAAAAACAAAATTATGTTTAATTAGGAACCAAATACTTCACTAAAATAAGAAAACCCAATGTATAAATTTAAATTAAAATACCAAAAACAATAGTACTAAATGGTGACTCAATCCAAATAAACGTGGACTGATTTGAATTTTTTAATCTATGTAAATAGATTCATGGACCAAAAATTTAATTAGTATATATATATGTTAGCTCGTATAGAGGAGAAAAAAATTATATATTTATTGTATATACAATTTATATACATAATATTAATAAAACATAATTATATTTTTTTATGGAATATATAATATAGTATTACAAGATATATATATATGTTATTGATATGAGAATATTATATAAAATAATGTAAAATATTTTTAGTATATTCTTTGTAATACTAAATATATTATTTGATATTGTATTTAATACCGAATATATTATCTAAAATTGTAAAAATATTATATATGACTAATTTTTTTTCGGTTGACATTGTATATCCATGTAAGAAAGTATTTCATGATTAATAAAAGAAATTGATTCGACTTTCTTTAATATGTAATCACAAAATTTATCATAATATCAGAGCTTCTAAAAACTTATATTTTTTTATTCACCACCTTCAAAACGATTTTCTCAGGGCTTTTCCTTCTTCAAAAACATCTGATTGCTTGCTATCGACTACAAGTTAGTCAATTTGTTTTTAAGCAATGATTAATATTCGAATAAGGAAAATAACCACTAAAGAGGTTAAGTCTTTGATTGATGCAATGCTTGGTTATATAAGTACAACCTATTGCAAATATTTGAGTGAAGGAGATACATAAGCAGCATATTCAAGCTCGAGAATTTTAGTTTCGGACTTGGTTCATGTTTGGATCGATTCGAGTACTAATTTGGGTTCGTATATGCAAAAAAATGAATGAGGAGGATTTCAATATAAATAGCTTGGCTCAAGTTGTTATTGCTGAGGCTTCTTCTTAAAGTTGTTAATGGATTTTCGAGGAATGTTTATCGGAGGTTATTCAGAGAAAGAATTGAGCAATTGGGTTTTCGGATCCATAACAGGAATTCGTAATTGTTATTTCTTTGATATTATTGTGAATATGCTAACATAGCCAAAGTTTCCTTTCCGTACACATATCTGATATCATGATAAATTTTGTGACTACATCTTGAAAGAGAGTCGAATCAATACTCATTTTTTATTAATCACGAAAGACTTTCTTACAATGTCAATCGAATAATGAAATATAATCATTTATAATATTTATACAATATTAGATGATATATTCGGTAATACGATATCATATAATATCTTTAAGAGAATATACTCATAATATTATAAATGATTTATAGAATATTCTCATATCAATAATATAGATTGTATCCCATAATATATAGTTATAAATCATCCGTGAAAATGTAGATTAAACATTCAAAATATTTAGTTAAATGTTATTTTTATGTTACTTTTTAAAATTGATTTGAAATGTCTATACCTTTGCATAAATTAATTTCATGTTTTGGAATTGTTAAGTATTTAGATGTTTTCATTTGAATTTATAGATATTTATTTATATCATTTATAAATTTTAAATATTTTTGAATTATTTATGATATAATTATATAAAAAAGTTTTAATAAAAAAACAAACCCATATAACTCAATAGATTTTGAGCTATATTAGATTAGATCAACCCATTTAACACTCACTCACTATATTATGCATGTATATTACCAATCTATCGACAGAATAAAATTTTCACTTCCATATATGAATCATGATATAATTTTATGTTCTCTATTATATTTTCCAAACAATATTTCAAAAGATAGGTTGATTGATAAAAACAAACATACAAAATCCAATATATATATATATATATGGTAAAACAATTTACACATCGCTCTTTCAAATATTAGTATTCAATGTTATAGAATTCTATTTTATTTTAATTTTTTTAACGTGAAATGAAAAAAGACCAGAAGTGACGTAACAAGGCCGTTGTGCGTTTAAATTAATAATAACATAATGGGCCCACTATAGGCCCATTTTCACTGCCAACAAATAGGCCCTTTAACTTTATCTTGTATTAATTTTTTGTAATCAATAACGTTATATATCCTTTTTTAATTATTTTCAATAAATATTCCCTTTTTTTCCATAGTTTTTTTCTCGAAAACGAATTTTTCATATTTTACATCTACATCTAAATACTAATAAAACAGAAGGTTCAATAATTTTTGCTGTTGATTTCTTTTTCTGTGTCCTTCATCATCAGCCTTTTCAATCGCTAGCACATTCGACCATCGGCTTATCCTCTATGCCGCAAAACGGCAAAGATCAGTGAGGAAGAGAGGCTATAAGAAGAAGAAACACATGGAGGACAAGGTGGAGGCGTCACGATAAGGAAGGCAGAAAAATAGCATTTTAGGCTTAATTAAAAGGTTAAGATAATAATTTCACTGTTACTATGATTATTAAAAATATATATAATCCATACACTGCTATTTTCCGTATTATATTAATCCTATATAATTGTTTTAAATCCTTAATAATAGTTTTTGCCAAAAAAAATTGATATGTTTTAGATTTATTAAACTTTATCAATTATATTAATTACCCCTAATTTTTCATATTTATATATATTGGTTTTTATATTTTATAAAAGTTATAAATCTTATGAATTATTATATATTTATTTTGATTTGTTTATTTTGAATATTTTTGTTACGAAAAAAAATTAAAATTGAATGGAAAAAATTGATTATATCAATATTGATTATTTGTTAAATTCAGTTATAATATATATATATATATATATATACGATTACCATATTTCTCATATTTATAAGATTTATTCATAATTTAATAATTATGTAATCAATATATATATAATGTAATTCATATAATAGTATATTATATTATTATTTTTTAGTTACTGTTATTATTAATAAGTAAATTTTAAAAAAAATTCATTTATTGTTACGAATAAAATTAATAAAAATAAAAATAATTTATGTATAAACATTGAAATTTTCGAAAAATAATATATTTAAACATAACTTATATTCATTAATAATTTTTTTTAAATAAAAGTGTTAATAATTAAAATCCTGATAACAATAAAAATTAAATTTAAACTATAAAAGTAAAATTTAGAATTAAAAATTAAAACAATTTTCAAATTAAATCAATTCATTTTTTTAAAAATAGTTCATTTCAAAAATAGTATACCTATTTAATTTTGAAAATTAGTTTAAATTAATTTTAATTAAAAATTTAAAAAATATTTTTTAAAAATAAATTCATTGTAAAAGTAATTTGAAATAATTGAATTTTAAAATATATATTTAAAAAGTGAGATTAAAAACAATTATAATTTCTGAAAAAATCATTTCAATTTATTTACAAAAAGACTTAATATATATCCGCGCAAGCACGGGTAAAAACCTAGTAAATAACTAATAACGTAAATATATATATAGATACATAGAAGGAAGAAAAAGAGCATTTTAGGGTTAGTTAAAAGGCTAAGATAGTAATTTCACTTATTAAAAATATATATAATCCATGTATTGCTATTCTCCGTATTATATATTGTTTTAAATCCTTAATAATAGTTTTTACAAAAAAATTGATATGTTTTAGATTTATTAAACTTTATCAATTATATTAATTACCCCTAATTTTTCATATTTTTATATATTGGTTTTTATATTTTATAAAAGTTATAAATCTTATGAATTATTATATATTTATTTTGATTTGTTTATTTTGAATATTTTTGTTACGAAAAAAAATTAAAATTGAATGGAAAAAATTGATTATATCAATATTGATTATTTGTTAAATTCAGTTATAATATATATATATATATATATATACGATTAACATATTTCTCATATTTATAAGATTTATCTATAATTTTATAATTATGTAATCTATGTCTATATATATATAATGTAATTCATATAATAGTATATTATATTATTATTTTTTTATTTGTTGTTATTATTAATAAGTAAAAGTTAAAAAAAACAGCTAAATTTAAAAAATTATTTCATTTATTATTACGAATAAAATTAATAAAAATAAAAATAATTTATGTATGAACATTGAAATTTTAGAAAAATAATATATTTAAACATAACTTATATTCATTAAGAATTTTTTAAATAAAAGTGTTAATGATTAAAATCCTGATAACGATAAAAATTAAATTTAAACTATAAAAGTAAAAATTAGAATTTAAAATTAATACAATTTTTAAATTAAATCAATTCAATTTTTTTTAAAATGGTTCATTTCAAAAATAGTACACCTATTTAATTTTAAAAATAAGTTTAAATTAATTTTAATTAAAACATTATTTAAAAATTATTTAAAAAAATCATTTTAAAAGTAATTTGGAATAATTAAATTTTAAAATATATATTAAAAAAGTGAGATTAAAATAATTATAATTTTTGAAAAAATCATTTTAATTTATTTACAAAAAGAGTTAATATATATCTGCGCAAGGCGCAGGTAAAAAACCTAGTTAAAATACTATACGATATATGGGGAAATTACATTAAAATATTCTTTTGTTGGTTATGAATTGACGAGTTATTAGTATAGTTAGTAGTACAATTAGCTATTAAATGGCGAATATCCATAAATATTCGACTATTCGTATTCGTATTCGTCGAATATTCGATTTTACTATTCGTATTTGTATTCGTAAATATGGATATTTGTAAATTCGAATATCCGCAAATATTCGGATATTCATCGGATATCCGTATCCGTAATAAAATCAATTTTTTTAAAAAAATTAATAAAAAATTCTAAATAATTTATATTTTAGTCATTAAATTAGGGTTAAAACTTTTATAATTTACATTTTAGTCCTTAGATTTTAACTATTTCTTTATATATTTTATATTTTATCTGAAAATCAATTATAATAATTTTTTTATTTATAATTTGATCATTAAAATTAATTTATAATATATATTTCTATATATTAAATAAATTATCTATTTAGTACTTACGGATACAAATACTTACGAATAATTGATTATACTATTTGTATTTGTATTTGTATTTGTATTTGTCGAATATCTAAATCCTGATATTTGTATTTGTTCCTATGGATAATTGCCTTTTCGGATCGAATACGGTTCGAATACGAATCGAATACGAATACTTCGGATATTTTGTTCAACCCTATGTCTCATATCTCTCTCTATATATAAAAGGAACAAACTCCTATTTCCCCCTCATGTTTACCTATTATGCCTATTCCCCCCCATGTTTCGCACTCATCCTATTCCCCTCATGTTTCGGTCAACATCCTATTCCCCCCTCATGTTTAAAAATTCTGTCTATAACCCCCTCCGTTTAAAATTCTGTTAAATCTTTCAATTTCAACCCGGATTTTATCCAATCCCGACCCGACCCGACCCGAAATTAATTTAGACCCGGTTTAGACTCAATTTTGACCCGATTTAGACTCAATTTTGACCCGGTTTAGGTTTAATTTTGATTAGCATTTAGGTTCAATTTTGACTTGGTTTATAATTAATTATGATCATAATTTGAAACCAATTTTAACAACCAAAATTTGGATCCAATTTTAATTTTTACCCGCTTAAAATTCTAATCAATATGAAACTTTAACCAAACTAAACTTAATTAAAGAAAAATCGATTCTTAACGAATTTACACCGAAATAGTAAAATTAGATCAAATTATACACAATTCGAGTAAAACTAATACTAATTTCGGATTAAAAATCGAACAAACCGATAAAAATCAATTTTTATTTAAATTTCGGTTTTTTTAATTTCATATTGATTTGAGTTTTTAATTGTATGAAAATCAAAATTGGATCAAATTATACACATTCGAGTAAAAATAATACTAATTTCGAGTTAAAAATCGAACAAACCGATAAGAATCGATTTTTGTTTAACTTTCAATTTAATTTTATTGAATTTCATATTGTTTCGAGTTTTTAATGGTATGAAAATCGACATTGGGTCAAATTGTACATAATTCGAGTAAAAATAATACTAATTTCGGGTTAAAAATCGAACAAACCGATAAGGATCGATTTTTGGTTAAATTTCGGTTTAATTTTTTTAATTTCATATTGATTTGAGTTTTAATGGTATGAAAATCAAAACCAGGTCAAATTGTACACATTTCGAGTAAAATAATACTAATTTCGGGTTAAAAATCGAACAAACCGATAAGAATCAATTTTTGTTTAAATCGTCCGTGGTCAACTACAACATGAACAAGCTGGAGATTGAATTGCATGAGATGCACAACATGCTCACTGATTATGAGAAGCAGATGTCCATAGGGAAGAGGGGATCGGGATCTGTGCTGATGTTTGGGTAGTCCTCTCATCAGAAGAGGAAGGGCGAGAAGAGGCCTAGGACCAGGCAGTGTGAGCCTAAGACTGGTGTGACCAGGGCGAAGGGCGGCGCCACCAAGGCCGACCAATCAGATGTTGAGTGTTTTTTCTGCAAGAAGAAAGGACATTGGAAGAGGAACTACAAGGAATACCTGCAGTCTCTCAAGGACAAGAAGCAAGGTAAGATTTTCATGGAAAATGTTTTCAATCAAAATTGGACCTAAATTTTAGTCAAAATTAATCTTTAACCGGGTCAAAATTAGGTCTAAATCGGGTCAAAATTAAACTATTTAACGGAGTTTAAACGGAGGAGATATAGGCAGGATTTTTAAACATGAGGGGGGAATAAGATTTTGGTCGAAACATGAGGGGAGAATATGATAAATGCGAAACATGATGAGGGAATAGGCAAAATATGTAAATATGAGGGAAATAAAACTTTTACCTTATATAACAATATATTTGGAAGCATACAATCTAAGCAAAAGAAGAATGGAAACAAATAATTAGTGGATTTAATGAGGTAATTAATTGAAATGATTCAAGATTTGTCGGGCATTGTCCTTTTAGGATCATGTGGAGAGTTGACCTAAAATATTTAAATTATCCCTCATAACAAAATAATCCATTTTGTTATTTTAAATGTATAATCACATGAATAATTAATTATAACAGAATCATTAACGCTGAAACTTGAAAAGTAGCCATTAGATTCTCTGACCATCCAAATTTAGAGCATAAAAATTAATTAATGTGTGAAGATGGCGGTTTATTGTAATAAACTAACATTGGAATTATAAATATTAATATTTTGAATTATATAAAATTATATGAAATAAATAACGAAAAAAAAGGAAAGACAAATGATTGTAATGTAGGGTTCGAGTACAGCACACAAAAGGCCACACCCGTCGGGTACTGCATGTCGCTATTATGCGCCCGGGGTCCCCTCTAATCATACACACTCTCTCACTTTGTATTTTTCACCAATTTATGTTATTATAATATTATTCCGTACTATTATATAATATATATTATACCATATTTTAAAATTACAAAAAAAGACATATAATATAATAAACTAAAATCTGGCGTCTTCCAAGCCGTGCAAGTCGCTGACTCGATTCATATGCTTCCCCGTAATAGCCACTTTCGATAATTTCTCTGCGGCTCGCCAAGCCGACTTCGGCGTTAATGGCTTATTTGTTTCTTTTTCGGCTTGAGTCAATGAACCGTTTCTCTGTCTCAACCCACTTTTGTCTCCTATTCGAACCACCGAACCAGTCCTCTGTCTTAATCGATTCAACTCGGTGAGTTCTGTCTCCAATAGGTGAAAGCCATCATCAACTGAGCCGGCATTAGCCTGCGACACCATGGCTAGAGCCGAAGAAAGAAGATCATACGCGGCTGCCAAGTCTTCCTGCTCAATTAGCCGGCGCGAATCAGCAATGGCGCGTGAGGTTGCGTGGAGGTTCCTCAGCTGATCGATGCTGGGAGAGGAAGATCGAAGTGTATGCGGTCGAGGGATCAGAAGCCGCCGTTCGGTGGGGCACATCATCGGCTGGTGCGTCCTGGGGTCAATGCTAGTAGACCGTACGGACATGACGTGGTGGGATCTGCTTGACGAGGCCGCCACTTTGCACTCCACAAGGAGTTCTCTCTCTTCCTCCCCGAATAAATCTCCGACCACCACTACCGATCCGGCCCCGAATTTC
>CM071870.1:761495-778628 GCA_036759665.1 Gynandropsis gynandra
GGTTCGCCCCGTCAGTGAGTACACCGACGCTATTTCCGACGAACCCGACCCGGCGACCAGTCCCAGCTGCAGCCTCACCTCCCTCATGGCTACGTTCAATAACCCGGCGACCCGATCCGTGAACGCGTCTCCAAGCGGCGCGTAATCCAACGAGACGCTGGGCGCGATCCACACGGAGTGGACGGGGATCTCTAGATGAGATATGCGTGTGGTAGAGACGACGAAAGGCACTCGCTTGGAACTCAATTGGGCCTTGAGGACTGCCGGATTATCCTGACCGTCCGATAACACGACAATGCTTGCCGTCGGATTCCTCTCCCGCCGATCTTCCACCACCTTCACCGCTTTCTTCACCGCGTCCTTCACGCACGCTCAGCCTCCAGCGCCGGTGTTGAGATTTCCAACAAGCGCTTCCACGATCCGCCGCGCATTCCGGCGACCCTCCGCCGTCATCCGCCGTAATGGGAGCAACCTCTTTGACCCCGAGGAGAACACAACGATGGATAGCCGGTCCGTCTCACGGAGGAGAGAGATCATCAGCCTCATCGCGTGCTTCACCGTGTGCAATTTTACTCCGCCGCTGAGATCAAGAACCGTTACCAAATCCACCGACGGCCTACGCACCCCATGTGCGACCGTGTGCGGCGGCGCCTTCACTTTCATCAGGACGGCGTGCGTTTCGTATCTCCTACCAGCCGCAACGACGGCAGATTCCGGCTGTAACTTAACCTCCAGATTCTTCCAGATCAGAGGATCAGTCGACTCGGAAAACAATCCCGGGAATTCATACTCATCTTCTACGTCATCATTTTCATCGGATTCCGGTATCGTATTAAACTGGGCGAAAGACACCGGCGAATTAGTCAATGTCTCGTCATCGTCGTAGACTTTCAACGACTTCCCAATCTTAATTTCACGGTTCTTTGGCTCAGGTTCGGGTCTCCCCTTCGGGTCAAATCCCATGATCGACGACGCGTCTCCGCCACAAACCGGACACCGTTTATCTCCGCGCGTGGCGATGCAATGAAGGTGAAATGCGTGGGAACACTCCGCCGTGAAAAATTCCGAACCTTGACCCGATTTCACACTCTGCAAACAAATCCCACATCTGTTGCTACTAATCTGCACCCAAAAAACGACGACAAAATATGTTAAACCCACATAAAAAGCAAAATCATCGAGTAGAGTCATTGATTCCGATCGGTTTCTGCAGAAAGACCGTTACTTTATTGAGAAGGAACGTGGCTTTGAGAAAAGAGAGTCCAGAGGAAGGAGATTTCGGGGAGGAAGGATTAGAGAAGCTGGAGAACAATTTAGGGCTGGTGCTGATATTGTTCCTCGTAGTCGCATTGCTTGTGGTTCTGCAATGGAGTTTAGGGCTACTAGGCAACGAAGAGGAAGGGGTCGTGGCGACGGCGGTGGAGCGGCAGCTGAGGCCGTTAGTGGAACGCAGACGCGGCGTTGATGGGTTGGATAAAAACCCAAACTTGGGTTGAATTCTTGGAGTAGGATTAGCGGTTTGAGAGTGAGGAGTTTGTGTATGATCTTTGTCTACGGAAGTACAGAACGCTTTTCGCCAACCAAACACCATTTTTAAAAAAGGAATCTGCTTTCGGCACTAATTATCTATAGAAGTTAGAAAATGGCGATGATGAAGAAGAACAATACAAGCATGGAGAGAGAGAGAGAGAGAGAGAGAGAGAGATAAGTTTTTTTTTCTTCTGATTTTGTGGGTTCTCTGTTGCCTTTTGAAGTCTCTTTATTTTTTCCTTTATATAAAAATCCATGATATTTTGCTTGAGTTTGATTTACTTTAATTTTCCACCATTTTTATGCAAATTCTTCCAAATTTATACCTCAAAATCCCAAATAAACTCATTCATATATATATATATATATAGTGTTCCCATTTGGAGGGAAGTAATTTAATTGGCTGAAAAATGAAATGAAAAGATAGATGGTAAGAGGGGTCAAAGAAAGTGCAATGGAATCAAGAAGAAATTAATTAAATTTTAATGTTCATATTACAAAAGAGTTAAAAGTTTTAAGTAATTATAAGCAATAATCATATGTTAAGAACTACATATATGATGTCATGTTAGTTTATGATTTTGTCTACTAGAGAGAATTAATGATTAGGGACTCAAGTCATTAGTAGGCAGTGTTTTATTTAATTTTGACTTGATATTGTTTTTATAAAAATAACAAGATTTGGATTCATATGGATGATGAAAAAAAAGAGTAATCAATTATAAAGGTTTTAATATATTATTGGGTATTTGAAGTGAGGCTGCCATTATTGGAAGAGCCACATGCATATCATAAAAAAGGACTAAATATTCATTTTGTGAATCCTTAAAAGTTACAATGACTAATTTTGGTTATTGGTTTCGTGTGATTTAGTTACATTATGATTCCAACTCCCGATTTATTGGTATTACAAATTTATATGATTTATTTCATTTTCAAATGATTATATAGATTCCAAAATTTTATCTAATATGAGTCATGTAAAAGACAACGGTAACCAACCGTTTAGATTAATGGAAAATTGGTTTTATTAAACGGTTAGAAAAACATCGATAACCGATTATAAGAAAATCGACCATCTAAACGAATTTTTTTTAATTTAAAAAACTTGGTCAAAACAATGTTGTTTTGGTTATTTTGTTAAAAAATAAATTAAAACGATATCGTTTTGGTTGTTTATCTCTTTGTCATACGGTTCCTCCAGTTTGCTCGTTGTTGGTCTTCTTTGTTCGCCATTGATTTGTAGTCACCTTCGTCTTCGTTCCCGTTCGTCTATTTGACATCTTCGTTTCAATTCGTCCGTTTCATCATCTTCATCTATTCGTCCATCTCAGCTACCGCAAAACCATGATTCGAGATCAATGATTCCATTGATTCAGAGAGAATATCCTTTTAGTATCGGCATATAAATTACAATGCAGATATTAGATATTTAGATTTTATATTTTATAACTTTAAAAGTCGAAATATATTAAAATAAAACAATGAAAAAAACTTAGTGACCGACTATTTCGACTAGTTGCTAAACCCTGACAGATCATCCGACTAAGACCTAGCAAATTTTACAACACTGTCTAATATACCTCTAAACGGTGGCGAATTTCACCGATATAAAAACTAACACCGAGCATAGTATATAAAACTCAAAAGCGACCATAATATGTCCGAATGACGCTAAAATTCAAAAGAGGGTATCTTTCCTTCCAAAAACAGTCATATTATATATATATATATATATATATATATATATTATATATGTGTGTGTGGAAACCATAAAAACCATTGATGAGTTGTATAATTAAGGCATTCTGGAAGCACATTAGGGTTTAAGCTCTAATCAGTGACCCAACAAATGATTATAGTTTGGGATCACGTTTAACCACAAAGCCAAACACATATATGATGCAATCTAAATATAATTATCAATTAAGCTATAAAAAATATTACCTAATCCAATGGCATCAGATCCCTTCATGATATTCAGCCTTTTACATGCTTCAGTAAACATCCTGTAAACATTTAATCAGATTGTGAATTAAGTTATTTTATCCATATTTACGGTGAATATTATAACGGATATAATCCGTGTGATTGATACGAGAATATTCTCTGAGATCACACGGATTATTCTGATGATATTCTACGAGATATTCTGGATATTTTTTGATATCTTATTTAATACCGAAATATTTTCATAGATTGTATAATATTCTACGATATTATATTTCATTTTCCGTATGATATTGTATACTGTATAAGAACGTATTCCGTGATTAATAGAACCAACGGAGAAGTGATTCGACTTCTTTCAAAATGTAGTCGCATATTTATCAGATATGATTGTAATAAATCTAAGCGAACATATGGGTATTTGGAGAGGTAAATCATAAGCTTGTATCATGAGAGTGTTAGAACCAAATGAATTCGGATGTTATTTAATACACAATTTATAAAGAAATTTAAACTATATTGGGTTGAAAAACAATAATTAAAGATACCAGTAAATATTGATGAACGAGGGCTGCGTTCGCAGTGTCCTAAGACAGAAATTTGCTCTCTATTCCGTCTTGAGGATTCAACGATCGTAAAAGAATGATCTCTTGTTGAATGTACTCTGTTTATTTCTCAGAATGTTTTACGGGTTTGAAAATGAATTTTGATACAAATTCTGAATGATCAGATGGTCATACTTATGAATATTTTGGGTTGCAACCAACAGACGCGACCCTACGGATATATGCGAAGGGTATGGAGCGTTCACCGAGCGTTTGACATTATATATATACATATACACACATACCACATATCCATTTTATTGATCATTTGAAAACATTAAATGCATGAACACTTATATAGTGTTCATTTAATGTGAGACTTTTTGAATAAAAACGTGTGCAATGCCCATGTGCCCCACACACATGTGCCACATGTGCCATTTCGAACCGATAAAAGATTTAAAGGAGATAATAATCATATGATTGGAACTTACTCCCAAGGAACATCCCCAACAAGCATCCAGTCACCATCTTTATCTTCGTACGTAAGCACATAATCCTTCTGGTTCAGAAGATCCTTCCCTGGAGCTCCATGGGATCCACATTGACCTGACTTCACCAAAAACCATGCGACTCAATCAGATTTATATCCAGAGTAATGACTTTACCAATGAGAATAACCCAAAATATATTTTACATAAATATCTTACCAAGAGTAAATGTGGTGAACATCTTTTCAAGAGCAGAAGAAAGCTCCTGATAACTGCTGTAACTTCTCAGGTCTACCTTTCCTGTAGGATTTAATAGGAGGCCAACCGATAATTTGTGCCCTGGAAATATGAAATTCATAAACTACTCATTAGCCGATAAAGAAACCTTGTATGAACTGCTGGATTATCTTATCCTATGCATATCACATACTTGGCTGCAGGTGGATTAGAATTATCGTTTCCAGGGGTCGACTGCCCTTTTGGCGTGCTTTGAGGCACCTCCTTAGTTGCAGGTTGTGTGGATTCGGTTCCATGAAACATCCAGTTTTTCGCAGTAAATGCAGAACCTCTTGCTTCAGCAAACCGATTCATTGTGTCAGAAAATCCTCTTTTGTTTCTGGAACCAATGTTCTTTGAAGAAACCAATTGAACTAGAGACTTCTCATTAAGCTTTCCCGAGCTGAACATGTTGAGATATGTTTCTCTTTCAGGGGATTGTGATCCCGGGAGACCAAGTCTCAATTCCGTAGCTTTCAAACTGATGATATTCTTATCATCTTCTGAAAGGTCAGGGAGACTTGAGCTGCCAACAGAAGAACAGTCGGATAGACTCGAATAGTGATGTACTTACAGACCTGATAGGTGATGAACTTGCCACAGAGACATTGCTCTGCAACTCCTCCACATCCATTACAGGTGGAGACATTGCGTATATTTTCCCATAACTCCAGAGCACCCAGCAGACTGCGCGGTGAAAAGGTATCCTCCCTGAGTTCAATTGATGACTACATTGATTAAAATCTATGTAACACAACGTCAAGTATAACACTCAGGCAGACTCAACAATTTCTCAATCAAACCTAGAGTGCCAACACTATTGGCAATACAGGAAATATTAAACTGAAACTAAAGCCAAATCAATCAAGTTTGCTAAAGATTTCGAAGCCTTAGGTTAAAAGTTTCTTAGATACGTTGGCCGGAAAGCAAATTCTTGAATCAACCAAATCAACCTTCGCATACATCAGAGGTTCCATAGTTGTCTCAGAGAAAGACACTTCTCGATCAAATGAAAAAGTAAGTCAACTCAGAACCAATGACCATGATGATTTCCTACAGAAATTACTCGACGGCGAAAGAGGTCTTAAACGAAAACCAAATATCTCATCTCCGATAACCAAAAGAAACACCAATTCGCCAGGAAAATCATCATTGGATGAAAAGAATAACAAAACAAACTAAAAAATCACAGATCTCCGAACTATCGAAAATTGACATGCAAACGCAAGAAATGAAGCTAGAAGATCATGAATTATTGTACATAACAGAGAAATTAAGCTAGAAGATCATAAATTATTGAATCTAACAGAGAACAATCCTGGATCAAACGGAGCTGAGAACGAAGAATAAGAAGATCGATTATACCTAGAATTTGCAGGAGAATAATAATAATTATGAGCCACACTACGACGAACTGTTGGAGAACAACAGTGGGAGATAGAGAGAGATCAAGGTCCTTCCATTAAATGCAGAAAGCAAAACAAAAGGTAATTTAATTTCACACAAACTCATCGCCGGGGAATTAATTAAAAACTATATAATTAATTAATTTAAAGGAAAACTGTTAAGAAAATACAAGTGGCAAAAGAGAAAACAAGAAGCTAAATTTGTCCTTTTTGTTATGGATGGGCAAACACGAATATCTTTAAATATTCGATTATTCATATTCGTATTCGTCGAATATTCGATTATTCATATTCGTATTCGTTGAATATTCGATTTTATTATTCGTATTCATAAATATGGATATTTGTAAATTCGAATATCCACAAATATTCGCTCCGTAATAAAATCAATTTTTTAAAAAAATTAATAAAAAGTTCTAAATAATTTATATTTTAATCCTTAAAGTAGGTTAAAACTTTTATAATTTACATTTTAGTCCTTAAATTTTAAATATATTAACTATTTTTTATATAATTTATATTTGATCTCAAAAATCAATTATAATAAATTTTTTTTATTTATAATTTGATCTTTAAAATTAATTTTAATATATATATATTACATAAATTATCTATTTAGTATTTACGGATATGAATACTTACGAATAATTGACTATACTATTTGTATTTGTATTTGTCGAATACCTAAATCCTGTTATTTGTATTTATATTTGTTCCTACGGATATTTGCTTTTTCGGATCGAATACGGTTCGAATACAAATCGGATACGAATATTTCGAATATTTTGTCCAGACCTACTTTTTGTATACCTAATTTTAATCAGGAGAGTAGGAACTTGATCTACCGGCTCAGGTTGATTTAGAAGATAAATCTGAACCATCCGATCTATTGGATTCGTTGATTTAATTCAAATATCCGTTTTACCCTCGTTTCTATTGGGGAAATCGACCCGCCGGTTCGGTATTGTACCGTCTTCGATTGATTGAATTTTTGAACCGGTCGTTAACCGATGTTCTGCCGTTTAATTACGGTTTGATGGCGTTTATTTGATTAATTTGTATTAGATGGCAGCTCCGATATAAGGGAATCGGGCTTTATATTAACGGCCTTCACACTGTGAAAGTCCAATATATCCCAAACAAGTTATTGGGCCAGGCCCATTAAGACAGGGCCTCACAATTCCCTTTTCGGTCCAAACTCATCACACGCATAAATCAGCTAATTTTTGTGATTTATAAAGAAAATGATACCTAATATTAATAAAGAATTTTTCCATACAACTGAAATATGAAATTTTATCCCATTTAGAAATGAATTAAAAAAATTTAATTAAAAAATGTTTTATAAGGTTATGGATATTTTCACCCATAAACTAATTTTTTTGAATTAGATCCATGAATCTTTACAGAATTACGAGATTGATTTGAATTTATTATGAAATATATTTTTATCATATAAATTTTTTATAGCTTATATATTTGATGATATATGTATATATTATACTTAAATTTGATAATAGATTAATATAAATTTGGTCACGTTAAATTTTATATTAAAAATAATATAGAATAATCAAACGATATATTAATTTTGTAAATCAAATGAATTAATTGTTATATTTTTTAAAAATCATATTTTATATTGAATAATATAATCAAAATCTTCCATAAAAAAGTTATTTCCTATATTAAAAAAGTTAACACAATATAAAAAAAACAATTTATCTATTATTATTGTTTAATAAAATAAAATATCCATATAAAATATATTGAAGTCGACGAGTCAATCGCATAGTATTAGTACTGCACCATATTTCTTTTTGTTCATACTGTTCATTTTGCATTTTATTTTTATTATATAAACAAAAACTATTTCCTTTTGTATGATCTTATGATATGAGAAATATCTTGTATTAACATGGTGTCACCGTCGAACTATAAAAAAAGTAATAATAATAATAATACGGCGGCGTTTTATTTCTCCTCCCACCCTAATATTTCAAATTTTAAAATTTAGATACAATTCAATATTTTTTATTTCCTTACAAAATACAATAATATGATGATAAATATATTTTTAACAAAGTAGATAGCACAAGTTGTGATGCGAACCATACGAGGAAGCTCAGTCCTCGAGTGGTCACGTATAATATATATATATATATAAACTTTAAATATCAGCTATTTTATATATATAAAAAAAATTGCTGATATTTAAAGTTTATATTTTTACAGCTAAAGATTGGGGACCTGAAATTATTATGTCATACACAAAGATATACACTGTAACCCACTTTCAATCTTGTCACAATCAATTTTTAATAAACCAATAAAAATTCGTTTCTTATGTTACTTATCATATTATTTGTATACGCGTAATTTTCATTTATGAAATTAAAATATATAATAAACATGTCCCTTTTCATGGACATCGTTGTATCTATGAAAAAGGCATGGATAGTCCATATTTGAAGACGTTTTCAAGATATTTTCTATTTCCCATTTTTTAATTACTATATTATTTAATCCGTTTTATATTAATAATGATGTTAACGCAACTGATTAAATTTTATTTGTTATTCAATACAATCAAACAAAAGAGTTTGGAAGTACGTATAAAATTAGTTGACACGTCTATATCTATATTGTTCGTATTTAATCCGATTCAATTTTATAGGGTTTAAAACATATATTTTTTTTATTTATAAGGACGCAAATTTGAATTCAAAAAATATATTTTTATATTATATTATTGTTTAACACACGACTACTGTGAAAAGGTGAGGTCAAAACTTTGATCAGGATGTATACTTCGAAGATAACGATGAACCGTATAATTTTTAATATATATATATATATACATATATATATATTATTTTGACTATTGATTTAATTCAGAGATTATATCTAAGTAGGGCTGTGCAAAATATCTGAAATATTCATATCCGATTCGTATTCAAATCGTATTTGATCCAAAAAAATAAATATCTATAAGAACAAATACAAATACAAATATAAAGATTTAGATATTCGACAAATACAAATACAAATAATATAGTCAATTATTCATAAATATTTGTATCCATAAATACTGAATTTATAATTTATTTAATATATAGATATATATAATAAATTAATTTTAAATATCAAATTATAAATAAAAACATTATTATAATTAATTTATAGATCAAATATAAAATATGTAAAGAAATAGTTATTATATTTAAAATTTAAGGATTAAAACGTAAATTATAAAAGTATTAACCCTAATTTAAAGACTGAAATGTAAATCAATTTTTATTAATTCTTTTAAAAAAATTGATTTTATTACGGATACGGATATCCGATGAATATTCGAATATTTGTGGATATTCGAATTTACGAATATCCATATTTACAAATACGAATACGAATAGTAAAATCGAATATTCGACGAATACAAATACGAATAGTCGAATATTTATAGATATTCGCTATTTGTCCACTCCTACAAATAAGATACATTTTTTAACGTAAAAATTATCCGACATTTTCATGTATATATATATATATTATAGCGATCTAAAATTACTGAAATAAATGGGTGACGACGACATGTGATAACATTAATTATATATCCATTTTTACGGGAATAATCCTCTCTAGATATTCTCTAAAGTGTTCCAATTCCAACACGTCAAATACTTAAAAATCATATTGCAATAAATATTATCATGGTCTATATATAATTATATATAATATATAATATTATATATATATATATATATGTTTCAGTATTCGTCCTTTAGGATCTCTAAGGGCCAAAATCCCCAAACCCATCCCCGCCGTAGAGGTGCATTTTGGTAATTTCAGATGTGCCGTAGTAATTATGTCACGATATGTAAATATTTACTATTTATTATATCATCTTTTCTAAATAAAAACGACTATACTATATTGTGGAAGGCATCAAAGACTTTTGTTTTATATATTTTCTCATCAAAACTATAGACTTTATTATCCATGATTATAATTAATGTAAATATATTCTCAAACATCACGATTCTAGTACATGGTATAGAAGATATACATCATTTATATCAATTTTATTTTTTAAAATAAAAATATGTTGGGTCCATGGCATATTCTTTTCCATTAATTAGATAATTGAGATTATTTGCTCGACCATTTAGCAAATCATTTTCGCGACATCTAATTTATAAATAAATAATCAAAACGGCATGCCGCACAACAATTTTCTCATAAATTTTTACGTTTTTTATAATAAAATTATTAGAGCTTTCGCCATTATATATGATAGTTATTTATTCACTAATATATATAATTGACGATTAGACTTCAATAACAAAATAATGCGATAAGATATGAACATTTTTTAATGCCACATTACTATTTTTTGTAGAGAAAGCTCGTAAATGTTTTATGGTTAATTTAAGTTTGTTTCAAGATTATAAAAGTAAAAAAGGTAGTTCAAAATATATTTAAATCGCAATTAATATATAATAAAATAATATTATCCTCGTCTAACTCGATCGTAAAAAACATAGAAAGTGATATCATGTGCTAATATATATAGATCCAAACGTGTATAAATAATTAAGAAAAAAGTAAATCTATAGAGATAACAGTAACATCTAGAGACGTGTGCCTCTTCATAATAATCCATCCGGTCCAAATTTATCTTATATGTAAATATTTTATATATTTTTTTAAATTTCTCTATTTTAATCTTAGTTATTATACAAGCGAATAGTAATTAATATATTACGATGGGTTAATCATATTTGTTTACATCCGCACACTTCATATCATATTACATTTATATATTATGTTACATCTAACATGATGACTAAGTGATAAGTTTAGCAGTCGAAAATTCAACTTCTAAACATGAGTGATCAAACCGGATTTTACGGGTGCGATCCAGATTCAGATTTATCGGTTTATGAGACAATGAATTCAAATTGAAATTGTATGTCTTTTGGTTTGTGTTTTCGGATTTTGATTCAGATTCAAGTTATTCGGATTTTATAATATTAAATCCAAAATAATTCGAATTATATTTAGATGTTTGAATATTTTGAATAATCCAAAATTTTCGGATAATTTGATTTGTTTGGTTACAAATAATTCGAGTCTTTTAGATATTTTGAATTGTTTAGTTAAAATTAGTTTAGATTCGATTCGAACTACACAGCTTTTATGTTTATTTTTTTACATTATTTTTGGTAATTCAATTAACATAAAAAACACAAATTTTATTTTTTTATTTTGAATTGTTTGAGTTATTCGAATCTGAATCGAATTAATCCAAACTTAAATGATATTTTAGACCATTCAAATGATTTTTGGATTAGATTTTATTGGATCGATCCTATTTAGATTATCCGAATTGTCCATATTTATGGATTAGCATGTGTGTTTTTTACTTTGTTTTAAGTGAAACTATATATATATACATGGTTAATCCCGATTTTTGCTCGTCTATGTAAAACAAAATAGAGATAAGCAATCAAAGAAATAGATTAAGAGAATAATTAGAGGGAAATAATATGATTAGAGAGGGGAATTAAAATAAAAAAATGTAAGAGAGGTGGGCCAACGTGTTATCCGTACGGTGGCCCGGAAAACAGGACAAATCCTTTCTACTCTCTCTACTCCCCTTTTAATTTATTTTCAACATTTGAATTTCACATAAAAAAGTATTTATTAATTTTTCGATATAAGCTTATATTTAATTCGACATTTTAATTTCAAAGCAAGAAAGTTATCATAAAGTATAAATCCAGATTTCTTTTAAATATTTTTAAAAAAAATATAATTTACATGTAATTCCGCAAATCTTAAAAAATACAAAATTAAGAGAGAAAGAAAACTTTTTGTGCAGCATATTTGTTTTCTTTTGTAATTGATTTTTCTTACAAGCGTGGAAAATTTAAATAAAATTTACAATATTTAATTAATAAAAAATAAATATTTTTCATTTATAAATAAACCCTCTGTGTCCCCTCTGCTTCTCCATATTGTCTTCCCAAGCACTAAACCCTTTACTCTTTCTCTCTCTAACACATGAGAGAAGAAGATTGTCCATCAATCTCAGCCGTCGATTCAACCGCCACCGGAGATGGAAAACTCACCGGATTTCTCGCCGCCGCACGTGGACGCATCTCGGCCGTCGCTGGGATTTCCACTCGGCACAGCTCTCCTCCTACTCATCATTTTCAGTCTCTCAGGGATCTTCTCTTGCTGTTACCACTGGGATAAACACCGATCTCTCCGCCGTTCCTTGTCCGCCGCGGTGGCCGGCGACATTGAGTCCTCTCCGTCGAAACCTAAACCTCCCTTCTCGGTAACTCTCCCTTCCCGCCCTCTGTAATTCTCTTAACAGAATCATCTATTTGAAATGTAGACTTTGATTCTCAGTTATTTACTATTTTGCCACTGGGGTACTATCCTAAATATTGAATTTAATAAATGCGAAGAAAATATTATTATTGAAAACTACGGATTTATCAATAGATTTGTTGTATAATTAAACTAATTAATTGTGGTTATTAATGTGATTAAGGATTTGAAGAACCAAAACCTGAGCGTACCGGTGTTGATGCCAGGAGATGATGCACCGACGTTCATAGCGTTGCCGTGTCCATGTGAGCCACTTCGCCCGGAGAAGCTCACCGTTGATGTCCAGAGTCCTCCGCCACCGCCGCCGTCGCCTCCGGTTAAGCCTCCGAGACTTCTTGTTCCTTTGTGTTGAATTTTGACTACCGACAAAAAAAATCGAACTTGAAATTTCTCATTTTGCTGTACATACCGTTGAGGACTGGATATGAATTTTTTTTTGTCATTATATTTTTTGGTGCATAGTTTCTTAAAATTTAATTTCAAAAATATATTTCCAATTATAATAGATAAAAACAGTGGTCCGTTATTATAATGGAATGATAAAGGACAATGATTTGAGATAAATTGTACATTGCAAAAAATAATATATATTTATAACTAATTATAGACATACAAAGGTTTGTAAAAATTATACCAAAAAAGGCAATTTCAATTGAAATATTTGTTTTATTTTTATATAATATACAAAACAAAAGCTAATAAACATGTTTGGTATAAATGCCGCTTCATTTTCTGAGTATTATTGGAAGCCATATGAATCAATCACATTCCAATTTTGTGAGTGACTAAAAATTTTAATCAATATAAAATTGACGTGTCATATTATAATGTTTAAATTAAATAATTTACAGACTTAATTATAGCAATATAATGTGTTTAAACGGGTCGTCGATAAGAAAGCTCGCGTTAATTACGTTATGGCAAAAAACGACATAAAATAAACGCGTGGGGTCCAATTATCAGTTATTTAAAAAAAAGTATAAACTAGATTAATAAAGGGACCCTCTAATTACCAAAGCTTTAAAATTTTGACACTGATTTTTCAAATCAAATTTTGACGTCACCCAAAATACTTCCAGTCCATCCACTGAGAGTATATATATATATATATATACCTTTTTCATTTATCTTAGAGATCATTAGATATTGGATAATGAATTATAATTTAAATTTTGAAATACTATCATATTTTCGAATGAAATATCGAATTTCATAATTTGTATATATCTCATACGTCTTTTCGAAATATACAACGTCACAGATTATTAGAATTCACCCCGTAAAAATCTTATATTAAAATTAATAATTTCGATATTTAAAAACTACAAGATATTTTATTCGAACTTTTTAGAATACATATATCATGTTTTTGTCAATATATATATCATTTGCGTTATGTTCGTCTTTCAACTAATATTTTGCTTTTTATTTGTTAAGTAAAGTCCACATGTATAGGTTGGTCTATGTTTTATATAAATCAAATATTGAAGCTAAATCCAATGGAACCTAATTGGAATATTATTAATAATTCACAAAATGAATCGAATTTGGAGTACCATTATTAATATATAGGGTACAAAAAAATCATCATATTGTATATAATTTTAATTCAAATTGTAAAATAAACATTTAATATAATAAAAGTACACCGATCTTGAATATGATCGTATCAACAACCAATTATTTTAGTGTACTTGTTTAGTTATTATTTTAATATAATAAAAAAAGAAAAATAAATAGAAAAACATGAAAGCATGTGAAGCCACCGTAAGTACCGCTGCCGGATCATGCAGTCTTCTTTTTGTTCTGCCGGAGAAAACGTATATACTACGAATATCCTTTATTTTTATATATTACCAAATCTTTTAAATAATATAATTTTTTTAACATTCATAAAAAATTATACGTATTTTGATTAATATATATTTTAATATGAGAATTCAAATATAGATATAGAATTTATGTTTAAATTAAATTAATTCAAGTTAGATAAATATACATAATATTACGTGTCATTTTATTAATAATTAGTCAAAATAGAAATAAATAAAGAAAATCGTTGCTTTTTTTTATTTAATGGAGAAAATAAATGTCGAATATTCATAATAATTTGTAGTAGAAAAAATTAATTTTGTTAGGTATTGAGATGAATCTAATGTATAAAGTTAAGCTAGTATCCGGTCCAATTATAATCATATAAAAACATATTGATACATAAGAAATTCATATTTTTATAATTTTTATAGGTAGGTAGACGAAAAAAATAATTTGTAAATGTGATTATATAGTTGGAATTGTACTTTTTCTCCAATTAATTGATTTTATTAATAAAAAAATATGAAAAGAGGAGTATAATGTAAAACGTACGGATGATAAGCAAAGAGAAGCACATGGGAAAACACCACTTGCTCCTCTTAGTGCCTTCTCACTGCTCTTATCCCCTCCACATTTCTTACGTCATCTTTTTTTAAAATTTTTATATTTCCTAATTATTTCTTTTTATACAATTATAAAAACTTTAAATAAAATAAACATATTTATTCAATTTTAATACAAATATATTATTAGAAATTTTTATATTTAATCACCAACGAAAACTCTATAAAGAGATATATTAAACCGTTAATAAATGAGAAAAATATATATTAATAATGATACATCACTAAAACATATATTTTAATAATTGTCTAAAATAATGTGTAGATCGCATAAATAAACGACCACATAAGTATCTATAACATCTAAAAATGTAAAAACAAAATCGGAATATCCATTCATAATCTAGCATTTAAATGATTAGATAAGTCATTTTTTTAGAACAATTATATATATATATATATTTTAATTTTATAATGAAATATATTACTATTTGATATATTTAGGCAAGCATGTTTACATTATACGAAACTAACAATAATTAATGATATTAGTTATTTTACTATAATTGATGTAAGAACAGACATGAGTAATATGTTTGTTTTATCTATTAAAAAAATATAAATTTCATGTTCTAATGTAAATTTTTTTTAGATGAGAGAAAAGGAAAAGTCCGAGGTATATGCTATAATTTTTTAGTTGTAAATTATTTAAACTGTAACTAAATAATATAAGATGAAATTAGTCAAACACAAACGGCCAAAGAGAAGTTGATATATGGAATCATACCTCCATTAACTGCCAAATAATTATGCATGTGAGTTGGATTTTAACATTTAGGTTCCTCTCTCCATGTTCCATCTGCCTTTTATATATGTATATATATATATATATATATCTCTAAAATTTATATATTTACCCATATCAAACACCACATACACTAATATTTTATTTAAAAAAAATATGCATTTCGATCCATCGTCCATCTATATATTATAGAAAACTATTATTGGATATATATCGTGTTAAATATAAATTTATATCTAATTAATTTAAATATTAGTTTAAGAGTTTAGAGTTATCAAATATATATATATATATAAAATCTAAAGTTCATATTCTAACTGATATGAAATAATTTGTGAACATCGATTATCATGGAACGTAAACATCGTTCAACGTCTATATATTCAAATCGAAATAAATCTGATTTTCATATCATATTAAATATAGATTTTAATAATATAAAAAGCTAATTTAATATTAAGTTTAAAATTAATGTCTTAATCGATTTGACATAAATTTATATGTACGAACAAATAGAATTGGTTTGGTTTTGACTGACCATTATCATTGACTAATCTGAATGACTCAGAAGGTCTTTGTCCGTCAAGCAGCCTAACATTTCACCGTCACGGACTCCGTTATCGCCGTTATCTCCGAACGTTGTAACGGTTGACTTTGACTAAATATAACGTATATTTTGGGCCTTTTAATTTAGTTTTGGGCTTCACATGGGCCTTTATGAACATCTAATAAATTTATTAATCTTCTTATTACTGTTAAATTAACTCGGCTTACTGTTATGATTGATGGGTCATAACGTGATTAACATCATTAATTGTCACTTCTTCTGATTAATACTTAAAGTGACATGATTAAACTTTATTTATCGATGTGACCCATCAGATTAGAGACAATGTGTCATTATCATTTACAGCCTTAATATCAATTATTGAATCTATTATTCCTTAAGCTTTTCACATAAATGTTTCACCCTTTATATTAGGGTTAATTATGTATAAGGGTATTTTTGGTAATTACGCATAGTCGTATTAGGGTTTATAATTCTATTTAAACGAGTCTTAGACCTAATAATACACACACGTTTCATTCTAATTTGGCATGGTAAACGAGTCTTAATAATACACACACGTTTCATTCTAATTTGGCATGGTATCAGAGCCTGAGCCGTAGCCGTTTAAACGTCTTTTAATTTTAATTTTCGCCGCCGCTTTTGGCCGCCGCCGTCATCTTATTCTCTTTCGCCGCCGCCGCAGCAGCTGTTCCCTGCCGCCGCCGCGGCTTCTTCCCTCGCCCCCGCCGCCGGAGTTTCTGCCGCATCCGCCACACTTTCTGAGAACCTCAGGAAGA
>CM071870.1:782767-839832 GCA_036759665.1 Gynandropsis gynandra
TGAGGAGCATTGGCTTGCTGCATTGCGAGTGGTTCGTTATTTGAAGGGTTCTCTTGGGCAAGGTATTTGGTTACGCTCCGATTGTGATCTTCTACTTTCAGGTTTTTGTGACTCTGATTGGGCCTCTTGTCGCCTTACTCGACGATCTGTTGGAGGATATATTGTGTTTCTTGGTCATTCACCTATCGCATGGAAAACCAAGAAACAAGCCACTGTTTCACGTTCTTCGGCTGAGGCGGAATATCGCTCTATGGCATCTCTTACGAGTGAGCTCATATGGTTGCGAGCCCTACTTCGGGATTTTGGCATTCTTCCTTCGGCTCCTATACGAGTTTTCTGTGACAATCAAGCTGCTTTGCACATTGCTGCAAATTCTGTGTTTCATGAGCGAACGAAACACATTGAGATAGATTGTCACTTCATTCGAGACGCAGTTCAGGACGGCACCATTCAGACATCTCATGTTAGTTCGTCAGAACAGGTTGCCGATATCTTCACCAAGGCGTTGGGACAGAATCCTTTTCTTTATTTGCGTTCCAAGTTGGGCATTCGAGATCTTCATGCTCCAACTTGAGGGGGCGTATTAGGGTTAATTATGTATAAGGGTATTTTTGGTAATTACGCATAGTCGTATTAGGGTTTGTAATTCTATTTAAACGAGTCTTAGACCTAATAATACACACACGTTTCATTCTAATTTGGCACTTTATTTTGAAACTAATAGATTATTCCTTTTTCATATTAAATACCACAAATAGATTATTCATTATTCATATTAAATACCACGAATAGATACTATTATTACGACAAACAAAAAGATAATCTCAAAGCCAAATGTAGGATTATAAGATAAATCCTTCAATTTTCTCCAAGAAAGTGATAGATATACTTATTTTTTTACACATTTTTTTAAATTCAAATATAATTTTTGGATAAGGGATAAAAATACATTTAAGAACATCTTCCTCCATAGCCTGCATTTGTGAACAATGTTTGTTTTATATCCTCCGATCGTATCATATCTCTTTGCTCGACAACCTACGACAAATTATAAATCAGTGTATTAATCCATTAATCCATATGTAGACGTAAAACACAATAATTATTTGAATATATATAATAATTAATACATAAAGAAATATAAAATAGATATTATGTTATGATAAGTTGTTTCACATCGATTAGAAAATAAATTTTAGATTCCTATGTATGGTATTGAACAATCTTAAATTCATGATCTAGTTTTTTAAATTAGTTAGATTCAAACCTATATCTAAAATGAAATCAAAATGAGGTTTGTTCCGATTTGACATATCGGTTAAGATATAAATTTTGAACTTCTATATATGGTATATTGAGCAATCATAAACTCATGATCTAATTGTTGGAATTAGTTAGGTTCAAACCCATATTTAAAATGATATCAATCAGGTTTTTCTCGATTTGAATATACCAATGTTGGGTCCACACTTCAAGACTAAGTCTGGACGTGAAGAAGACTGTTACGATAAATTGTCCCATATCGGTTAGAATATGAACTTTGGACTCCTATATATGGTAATGAACAATCCTAAACTCATGAGCTATTTTTCGGGATTAGTTAGGTTCAAACCCATATTTAAAATGGTCTCAAAATTAGGGTTGTCCCGATTTAAATACACAAATATTGGGTCCACACTTCAGAAACGAGTCTAGACGTAAAGTTGAGTGTTATGATAAATTATCCCATATTTATTAGGACATGAACTTTGGATTCCTATATATGATATTAGACAATTCCAACTCTTGAAATATCTTTTGAAATTAGTTACGTCAAAACTCATATTTGACAATATTATCGTAATAATTGAAGTATATATAATGAAATGAAATACCTCGGAACAAGAAGCTTGCATGGAGAAATCACCAAAGCAACTTATAACACAATGTTGAATCTCCAAACCTAAGGTTTCCAATGTATTAACAGTTGAAAGAAGTAACCCTGGCTTTGGGGAACAACTTATGTCTACTCTTGTATTGCTTTCTTTCCTTTCCACCTCAAACTGTCCACCATAATAAAATAAGAAAAAAAAAACATCTAAATTAATTAAAATCTCGGTTCATAGTTAATCTAATATCATATTATCTTATATAAGTTTGAATGTAAATAATATATTTGATCTTAGATTAACTCTAAACTCTATAATTAGTTTTTTTTAAGTTAATCTAAAAATATTTTGATTTTTTGACATGATATCAAATTATGAATATTTTAATGTTAAAACATCTTATTTATTACCCTTATATTGGATTTATATTATTTTATTTTACATCAATTAAAATATTAATTAATTATAGATCAAGGTGTTAATGAGCACGTTTGGCTGAGCTCGCTTTCAGCTCGCCAAAACACGAGTTGGCTCAGTTCTTCTCGTTTTTTAAACGAACTGGAAAATCCCACTTCAGCTCGGTTCACCTCTAGCTCGCCAATAAACGAGCTGACTCGTGAGTCAGACTATTTAATTATTTTGAATCAATTGTAATATTATATATAATAAACATATCAAACGAACCAAATAAAATATCGAAAATATGAAAACATTAATTCAAACATAATGTTATAAAATATTAGTGTACTAAATAAAAAATAATCTTCTCTAATAAAAAGTATAAAATATCATTTTACTAAATTCGACCGCTCGTAACTTTACTAAATTGTTTCTTTATTTTGTTATATCAATTATTAGAAAAAAGGAAAATACATTATAATAGTATACTATATTTAAACAATATATTATATTTTATTAAAACAATATTATATATGATATTAAAAAAGAAAATATTTTATTTTTGTACATGATTTTTTCAGCTCGCGAGCCCGCTCGGACACGTTTTGGACTCAACTCATCAACTCGTTTTTTAAACGAACTAGAAAATACCCAACTCAACTCGTTTAAATATGATCCGAGCTAGAATTGGCTCGTGAACCAACCGCTCATTTTCCCCTAGATCTAGAGACGTAAAATATGTTGGCTTGACTTGGTCATCATGTTTTCTGAATAAGTTTAAAAAAAAAAGTAAACCAATTCGACTCTTCATGATTTGGTGCAAGTTAAAACTTATGATTTAAAAAATTAAAATACATTATATAATTATATTATTACAATAAATTTTAAAAACTTAAATATTAAATGGAATACATAGTTATAAAATATTAAAATACTTGACCAAATACGAAGTCATACAAATATTAGTACCAAGTTGATAATATAAAATCTATGTGTTAAAACTACTTTGTAATTTCATTCATAACATATTTTTTTCTCCTTTACTAATTAATTATATTCAAAATCTATATATCAATAAATTTTAAAAATATATAATTTTATTCATTTTATTTTTCATTACGCAAATTTAATCGTCAACTCATTTATAAACAAACTAAAAGATTTAATATAATACGTGATAAAACAAAAAAAAATAGTTAAACACAATTGTTTATACTATATATATATGATTTTGGGTAAATGAATTAATATTTTCATTAAACTAGATTCAGTTTTTTTTGGGTAGATTAAAATTAAAGATTAATGTGAATACATCTAGAAGAAGGTGTGGGGGTGTTGTTATATAACATAAATACAAGGACGAATATGTAAAATTATAAAAAAATAAGGGTGGTATTAATAAAATTATATAAAAAAACAAATTTAGATACCTTGGGGGAATTTCTGAGTAGAGCTTGATGTTCATTGAGATGAGGTAAGTTTGAATCTGATTTATCTTCTTCTCTTATTTTTTTCACTTTCTCCAACAGCTCCTTCATGTAATCTATTGCATCTCCCAATATTGATGTCCTATCCATCTATTTTTATATATATATATATTTTATAATTTCTTAAATATTTAGAAAATAATCAAGAATCAACAGTATAGAAAGATGGTTCACATTACGTAACGTCAGGCCATAAAAATCGTTATATATATATATGTAAAAGGGAATATATCATAAAAAAAAAATATCTTATTTTAGTCTATAAAATATAAATTATTATTTTTAATTTAAAAAACTCAAATTTATTTTTTTATCTTAAAAATACCAATTTTAGGAATATATTAAAATTTTTAACTTTTGCCTATAAAACACAAATTATTACTATAAACCTAAATATTAAATTTTTTATTTTGTCTAAAAAAACATAAACTTATCAAATTAATCATATTTATACATAAACAAAAACACTAACTTATATTTTAACTCTTTGAATTTTTAAATGTTATCTCAAAAAATACAAATTTATCAAATTAATAATATTTTAAAATTAATGTTTTTAAGATAAATAAATATAAATTCGAATTTTTTAGGTTAAAAATAATAATTCATATTTTATAGATTAAAATAAAATAGTTAGATATTTTTTATTATTCCCTTTTATCTTATATCCTTTTTAAACAAATTAAATATAACCCGTTATATCAAGTTTTTAAATTATCAGATAATGAGGCAAAAAAAAATCTTAAATTTCGTTGAATTTGACCAAAAAATAAAAAAATAAATGAAAATTTATTACTTTACTGATTTTAGGGACAATGGATCGAAGCATGGAGAGTCTATCATTCAATCTCTTCCTCCGCCGTCTTTCCGCCATTAAATTCTTCGAAGGTTGTCCTTCAAGCTTCTTGCTTTTACTCTTCTTCTTCTTCTTTATCTCTCCTCCTCCATAGATTCCGACACTGAAGCTCCTACTCTCCTCCATCATTGACGATGAATACGTCATACTGTTGTTGATGATGTCATCTTCTTGATGGGTTTGCGTGAAGATCAACGGCGGTGATAATGACGACGGTGACGGCAACGGCGAACCCATTATCTCATGTAAAGCGTCGAGTAAAGGGTTGTCAAAGGTGGAGACTTGCGGCGGAGGAGGAGGAGGTGGCATTAATGGCGGTGGAGAGATAAGATCCATATCGTTGTCGTCGACCAAAGTGTTGTTGTTAAAGCAATAATAATCGAAGTTCCATTGGTCGGAGGTGGTGAAGAATCCGCCATTGTTACTCTCTGTTCTTCTTGGAGCAAGAAGTTCTTCTAATACACTCATTTGGGTTAATTCCATTTTTCTCTGTTTTTTTTTTCTTGTCTCTGTGTGTATTATATAGAAGAAAAGAGAGTGACCTCAAATAAAGTGTATACATATATATAATATTGATATATATATATATATAATAAAGTGTATATATACATATAATCTTTACGATCCATACTTTGTTATCTTTGCGATCTATAAAACCTTTGAAAATCGTTTGAAAGTGTTTAAAATTATTGCTCAACTTCGAAATCGTTCATATTCATTCTCTTCAATTTTTAATAGATTTCGTTTCGAAAAAATGATCTTATAGGTTTTGACAAACAAAATATAAAAATACGTTTAAAAGATAAAAAATAAAAGATTTTTGTTAGATATAATGTTGATTTATTAATTACGGGGAATGCAGAGTTAAACTTATATAATTAATTATAGGACAGCTAATTCATGATTAATGATGAATATAAAATCTATGTTAAATTTGTGTGACTTTATGGAAGGTCATTAATATTTTTTCTTATATATTTATGAATAAATGATGCGAGTTTAGAGTTAGATTTTGAAATTGTGTTTATGAATAGGTTATATGTTAAAGATATGATATTGGAATTTTGATTTTAGTTTAATTTTTAAATTTTTTGAATTTAAGAATAGTAATCAGTCATGAATTTTTTAATAATTTGATTCAAACTTCGGAATGCTTTTTACTCAAATACACAGTCATATGGAAAATAATATTAATTAAAATAAACAAAAATGTAAATACTCTTTTTATTTAACCATATTTTATGGTATTTCTGTATGTAATGTTTTTTTCGACTGATAGTTATTTCCTTCATTATATTAAAAAAAACGTGAAAAAACCTAAAAATCATGAAATACGACTAGTTAAATAAATAATGTGTTTGGATTAGTGTAGAAAAAAACTGGATCTTTATATTTCATTTTCATATTTATACCCCTCGAGGTGACTTATTCTCATTATGGCACACGCACATATTTATATAATTATTATCATAATAAATAATTTTAAAATTTTAATTATATTATACGTAATTAATTAATTCTCTTACCAGAATAGCTTTGACCCACAAATTCTGTATGAACGTGATTTTGGCCTCTTGCTGAGTCATCCTCCTTCGGCTCTTTTCCAATTTTTATTTTTTTATTAGACTGACCATCGGTTGGTTTTAGCTAAATATAATATTTTTTAAAATAATTTTGATTAAAATATTCAGCATGTCCAAACCCAGTAATCAATCTGCAAAGTATAATCAAATTTAAAATTTATAATTATATCTATATAATTAAGGAAAACGTTTTTAAAAATTCATCAATTAAATTCAAAATATACATAATATGATTTAGATTACCAAGTAATCGGAAAATGTGATATGGGAATGATGAATATGTCTAGAATTTCATTTTCATTTCTTTTAATCTTATGATGAGCATGTGAACTCGTTGTTTCATCACCTTCAGTGCCTTTCTCATGTAATAAAATAAAACTGTAACGAAAAAAAGAGTAAAATAAAATAAACGAGAGAGAGAGTATATAATACATATATTATATATGTCAAATATGGATATAAACATAATTAATTTTAAAAACTAATTCAAGAGTTTAGGTGTGCAATATCATATATATGAGTCTAAAGTTTACATTCTAATAGATGTGAGACAATTTATCATAACATTATTTCTCACGTCCATATTCGGTCCTAAAATTTAGACATCGTAATTAAGGGTCCAACATCGATATATTCAAATGGAGATAAACAAGACTCTGATAGTATGTCAAATATGGATACAAACCTAACTAATTCCAAAACTAACTCAAGAGTTTTGGGTTATCCAATATCTGAATCCAAAGTTTTTATTTTAATTGATATGGGACAGCTTATCATAACAATATATATATATATATAGATAAACATATACATTGTTATAATAAATTGTCACATATCGGTTAAAACATTAATTTTGGATTTTTATATATAATACTAGATAATTCTAAATTCTTGAATTAATTAGGTCTAAATTCATATTTGATATGATATCACGATCATATTTGTTTCAATTTGATTATATCGATGTTAAACATCTAATTATAATATTCGCGTTTCAGGATCAAATCTGAAAAAAAAAATTATGATAAATTGTTTTATATATAATACTAGATAATTCTAAATTTTTGAATTAATTAGGTCTAAATTCATATTTGATATGATATCACGATTATATTTGTTTCAATTTGATTATATCGATATTAAACATCTAATTATAATATTCGCGTTTCAAGATCAAATCTGAAAAAAAAATTATGATAAATTGTTTTATATTATTTAAGACATTAATTTTAGACTATTCTATATAATAACTTTTGAAATTAACTAGATAAAAATTTATATTTATATATATAAAAATAGATAAAAGACATGTGTATGCATGTGTATGTGGGGATATTATTTCACGTAGATGTGAAAAAAAGAACTGACAGGCTAAGGGATCTGTCCAAGTAATTTTGTTGTTATTGGAACTGTGAATTGCGAGTGGGCACATTGATACAGTTATATGTCTACAATATATATATATATATATAATATTGACAATATTATATTGTTAATTACGTTTTTTAAAGTATACATTTTTTAATCTAATTAGTTGCTAAAATTGGTTTATAACTCGCCATATTGTTAGAATTTGGAACCATTTTATCCTGCTGATTATTTCATTTGCCTGTTGATATATAGGAAATAATTAATATATCAAATCTAAGTAGCTTTCAACTACATTACGATAATTTTTGTCATTTTTTTTCTGTTAGAACCAGGCATTCTTGTAAATTTCATATATTATATTAGCAAAAAAAAAAAGCTTTTTATTTCGTGGTTGATTTTATTTTTTATTTGTCACAAAAATAAACTAATAATTATTTAATGGACCAAAATAAAATGAGTTGACAGGCGAAAAATAAAGCACAGTTATCGAGGTGAATGTATGAAGAAGACCACGTGAATATTCTCAATCACGGATGACGTGGCATTTTCATAATATTCCACGTGTCCATGTGGCCAATAAACAAGCGACTACGCGCATCTTTTCCCCTAATGCGCCAAATTAAACAATAAAGTTACTATAATTTTGTTAAGTTAATTTAATAATAATAATAATAATAATAATAATAATAATAATAATAATAATAATAATAATAATAAAAAAATAATATTATTTGTACGGGGAACAAGTCTTTGACTTGACAGATCAAATCGGAACCCAATGTGACTCTCCGTAAGAAGGCATATTTGGTTTAACTTAATCATTATTCTTAATTAATATTCTTAAACTTTCCAAAGAAATATTATTTATTTTCATTATAATTTCAAATAAGAACAAATTTATCCGATTTTTTTTACCTAAATATTATGAATATTATTCATTACAATTATTTAAAATTTTCTTAATTTACTAGGAATAATCGGTATTGGATGCAATAAATTATTCCAAAAATAAAAATTATACAGTTTTATACATTAATATTATATTGTTGCCAACCCATTATGTTAAAACTCAAATATATTGGTTTATACGAAAAGTGTGAATTTTTTTATATAGGATAATATATTAAGGTTAAAAGGGATATAGAAAAACTATAACATTCATATATTTATTTATATACAAAATATAAAAAAGACGACTGCGTTACTTATTACGTTGTAAAAAAATAAATAAATACCGAAATCGTTTTATCGACCTCAAAAAATAACTCGAAGTTGGAGAGAATAACACAATGGAAAATTCAGCCTTGTCACGAATATATTGTTTATATCTATAAAAAGGAAAATTCGGTTTGGCTTTTCATTATAGTATTTTTTTAATAGATATAAATGTAATCATAATTATATTTTTGGGAAAAGTTTTTAGAATATAGTTTTTTCATGAAAATAAAAATAATTATTTTTGGTACGTAAGTAAATTTTTTGTATGCATTGCATGAAACGGTCGACAGCCCATGGTAAGCACATTGTCTCATCAAAACCGCTTTTTACTCACTTTTGTCCGTTCCTTTTTTTCTCTCTCCTTAATTTCTTCATTTTTTGGACACAAATATTTAAAATTATATCTAAATCGCATTATATTAGTTTTAAAATAAAGAATATAGAATTAATTTAATTATTTTTTTCCATTTTTATATGAACACAAAATGGTACAAAGAATAATCTGCGTATAATATATTTAATTTTTCCTGGTCGTCAGCATTGATGTCGAGTTGTCAAAGTTAATTCAAAGTTTAGAATTATCCGATACCATATATATGAATCTAAATATCATGTTCTAACTGATACGAAACAATTTATCATAACACGAGCAAAAAGAATCAAACGTTTATATAATATTAACGTCAATACGTATTACAACATCATATAATCTATATGCATATATTCATCAATTTGTTTTTTTTGAGGTTCAAGAAAGCGCTAGGCGCTAGGCGAGCGGACACCCAGCGCCTAACGCCCAGAACGCCTAGGCTGGACTTAAGCGGTGTCTAGGCGGGTTAGGCGGATATATATATTTTATTTTTATTTAATGTAATTATAATATAAATATTTAATTCAAAATATTTATAAATACTTAATTTTATGAAAAAACATTTAAATATATACAGTTTAGTATCTATAAAAAAATATTTATAAGTATTAAATTCACAATATCAAACTTACAATGATAAACAATATAAAACAAACAAAATATAGAAAATGGTTGTCGAGTGAGGATGATGTTTGACCAAGACAAGGGTAAAGGCGAGGGTGAATGCGAGACATGAAGCCAAGGATGGAGATGAAACAAATATGAAGATGAGAAATGAAGACAATGACAAAAGATGAATACGATAACAACATATGAGAGAAGATAAGAAAAAAAAGGATGAAGGCAAAGACGAGAATGAGATACGAATGCAAGACAAAAGATTTAGATGAAGACAATAAACTATGCAATAGATAGAAGAAGACAAATGAAATGACGATAGGAAAGTCGATAAAAGATAAACGCATGGATATATGTCATTGTTTGTTTTTTCTTTAAGTACCAAAACGACGTTGTTTTGACGTCAAATTTTTTTTTTAAATGACCGCCTAGAAATTAATCGGGCGATAAGGAAACGCCTAGCGCCTAAGCGAGGCCTAGGCGACATCTAGGCGGGATTTTTAGAAACGTCGTAACTATTCTCAATTCCGAGAGTGACAACACATGAATGTTAATATTTATTTTCCATGATAAATCTAGGGTTATTCCCGAATTTTATTATATTGTGTTATTGGTTTAAGATATAAAATTTATAAATATATATATTATTTTTTATAAATCTAAATAATATAATTTATTAGATTTAATTATACTATATTTATTATAATATAAAAGTATTGTTTGTTTTAATTTAAATATTATAATATTATATACTTTCAAACTCGAATATGTAGATAAATATAAAATGTTAAATGTGACCTTTAAAATGGAATATATAGATAAATATGATAATGAATTCATTGACTGGTCTATCTAGTTAAACCTTACTTATTCCAGACGTAAATAAAAATAATACGCAAATAATTAGGGTATAACCATAATAGGAAAATGACGTAGATTACATACATATATGTTTTATATTAGAGCGAATGAATATAATTAAAAAAATTGTGAAGGGTCAAATCAATCACAAGAAAACCATGCAAGTGGAACCTCCACCTAAAGACGAGCCTCAGAAATTGACCTCCCTCCCTACTAGGGGTGGGCACCCGCGGGTACCCGCGAGAATCTCACTACCCATACTTGAATCCGTCTCTCACGGGTAATTAGCTTTAATACCCGTACCTGCACAGTACAGGTACCCGCAAAAACCCGTCATAATTTTTAATACCCGCGGGTATCCGCCATGAAACTACCACCGCTCGAGCAAAGCACATAGAGTGGGAGGCGAGCAGCAGCAGTCGTCGGTCGAGCAGGGCACGTAGAAGGTGGGAGGCAGCGGGCGGGCGAGAGGGAGAGGAGGCGACGGGCGGAGTGTGGGAGAGGAGAGTAGAGAGCGGCATGAAGAGCTATGGAGAGATAGAGGCGGTAGGACGAGGGAGAGGAGGCGACGGGCGAGCGAGAGGGAGAGGAGGCGATGGGCGGAGTGTGGGAGAGGAGAGGCAGAGGCGGCAGGAAGAAGGAGAGGAGGCGACGGGCGGGCGAGAGGGAGAGGAGGCGACGGGCGGAGTAGAGGGAGAGGAGGCGACGGGCGGAGTAGAAGGAGAGGAGAGTAGAGAAGAGGCAGAGACGGCATTAGGTCTGGAAAAGGGAGGGAGAAAAGAAGGTTAGGTTTCTAGGGTTTCCAAGGGTATTTAGATAATAAATATTAAAATCAGGGGCATTTATGTAATTTTTTGCGGGTACCGTGAGTATCCGTTTGTGAAACAAAAAAACCCGTCCCGAACCCGAACCCGCGGATATTAAAATTAAATTACCGAACCCGAACTCACACCCGCGGATACGAGTAATTTTTTGCGGGTTTTTTTGCCCAGCCCTACTCCCTACCCCTCTCATATAATTTCCATATATATATATATTAGCATTAATCTATATATTTCAAAGTATATGTATGTATTGATCTGCATATAATCTACATTTAAATTAAATTGGACCGTAGTAATATTAGATAAACTAATTCACAACAAGGGTTGACAAGGTTCTAATAGCAATCTTGAGACTATTCCGACTAAATTTATAGGCGATTTAAAAAAAATAATAATTTCAAAACGATGTTTTTATTTTAAAAATGAAAAAAAAATTAATATTGATCTTCATCTTCACATTTTTTTGGCCACCTACATCTTCATCTTTCTATTTATTTTCTTTTATCTTTTGTATCGTCTAATGTCATCGTCGGAGTCTCCTTTTTTCATATGTCTCCTCTTCGCAAGTTCATCTGTTGTAAATTCAGATCATCTCACGTATGTCGTCATCGCTTTCGTCTCTCGTTCCAACATTCATCTCTCATCTTCATCCTTACCGCACCTCCACCCTCGGATTCGTCTCTCGCCTTCGTCCTCACCTTCATCTCGCGCATTCGTGTTCGATCGACATCTAATCTATCCTCAGTAATTTGTTTTTGAATGATTCTATCTATCATCGTGAATTTAATATTATGAACTTTAATATTTATAAAATATTTTTTTTATAAATACTAAATTTATTTATTTATAGAAGTTTTTTATAAAATTAAATATTTATAAATATTTCAAATTAAATACTTAAATTATAATTATATTTAATATAAATATTATATATATGTCCAATTCGTCTAAATATCGTTTAGATGTTGAATGTCCGTCCATCTAACGATTAACGTATCTTGAATCTGAAAAATTTCATAAATGATGAACATAATAATGGTATTTATGGACAAAAATAATTAATCCTAACTCAATTATCACACTTAAAGAACTCAAACTTTACGATAATACCAGCAAATTAAATTAATCAATTATTTTTTAAAACTTATTTCTCTTTTCACCACGATCCCAGAATTTAAAAATTATTATTTTTTCTATAAATATTTAAAAAAGATTGTTCGATCTTACATTTTTTTAATACCCGATTTAATTTAAAGCAAACATTTTTTTCTAGAATAAGAACTCGAATTACATCATTTATTTACGAGTACAAAGTGATCATATTGGTAGTTAAAAATATACTGAAATATACCATATGAGACATATGGTTAAGGCCAGCTAGCAAAAAGATGATGGACAAAATTCATTGGTCAAGTAATTTAATTTGTGACTAGATAGTGTACAATTAATAATCATTTTGAATTATTATTATCATTATAATCTTTGATATTTATTTCATAAACCTTAATAATGTGATAAATGCTCCGACAGTACGACTTCTGTTATTTTTCTTCGTTCTTTTCGTGATTGTTATAATTAGTGTTTTGCTGCCGATTCTGTTTTACAAATTTATTTGTGGTTCAGAAATTTTTTATTTTATTTATTTGTTGTTATTTTGTCCGTGTTCATATATTTTGAGTGACATGAGATTCGCAATTATTATAATTATACTCATATGTATTTATTTATTGTACGGAATTTAAATATATTAATTTTTAAAAAGTCAATAAATCCAAGAAACTAGACTTGAGAAGGCTGAACTAAATATTCCGATCATCATATAAATTTCTGAGAAACAAATATGAGAATGAATCACACTTTTATGAAAAATGTATATTAATGTTGTCACATTTAAACTATAGGTATACTATTATTATAATAAGAAAATATTGTTTATATCATTACTATAGAAATACAATGAAAAATTTAATGAGATTTTAAATATTTAATGGCAAAAAACAAAAAGTCTGATTATTTAAAAGCATAATAATATACGACATATAAATTAAAAAATAACTACGTTAAAACTTTGAATGTGATTTACGTAAGAGATTTTTAACACTGAAATTTTCAAGGTTTTCCAAATATTTAATTAAGAAATAAGGTTTTATAAAAGTTAGATTTTCTTCAGTCGTAAAAAAAATAAATGGAGAAAAAAAAAGAATGATAAAAATATTTGTGTTATTATGTTATATTGGGTTTGGACCTATGATAATAATGGGCCGAACGGTCAGTACAATGGTTTTTCATTCCTCCTTTCATCCGCCTTGAATCTTCAGATCCAGATCCAGATCCAGATCCAGGATTTTCCCTTCAAACATCATCATTCAATCCATATCCGATGATGAATCCTCAGATCCAGCGATCACTTTCCCTCATCTATCTCTAGATACTCACTGAGAAGTTCCGACGTCGGGATCCTTTCGTACGAGTGGTACTGAAAAGAAGGTATGTTGATGGTGATTCCGATGATAATGATGGAGGAAAAACTCATGTTATCTGCTTGTTTCAAGCATTTCATTTCATATGACCCGGAGAAATGGGAGAATTTCACCAGATACAACTTCAAATGCTATGGTAAGACTAAGATTTGAATATTTTGCACAAGTAGGAGTAATTTTTTGGATTAATTTAAGCTCAATTTGATTTATTCCTATCTGGAAGATGTTTCTTTGGAGTTTGAAATATCATGATGTTTGATTCGTTATGCTTGTATTGAGTAGATTGAAACAACGTTTTTGCACGAGTAGCTCTATTTCTCTCCATTCTAAGGTAAGTGAAGAATTTTCGTTATGCCTATATTGCCTATATGTTTTCTTAATGTCACGTCAAATTTAGAGGATTATAATTGCGGATAACCCGTGGCCGTCCGAAAGTTTACGGATGGATACGTCGGCCGTCCGCAAATTTGCGAACCGACCGCTCGGCTGTTTGCAATTGCGGATCGCTTGACCGTCCGTAAATGTGCGGACCGTCTATTCCAGACTTTCTCCATCCGTGCGTCCCGAGACTTTTCTGTTCGTGACCCGAGTCTCGGGACGGACATACGGTCATGGGTCATAGATGTAGAAGGCTCGGGATAGAGAAGGTTGTGCATGATTTGTGAATATGTGATATTCAAGATCTATGATATGCATGATTTGTGAATATGTGATATGCATGATTTGTGAATTTATGATATACGGTTTAAAATTCCTAAGGCGGTATCTATTGATTCTCGGTTAATCAGAATACAATGCAAATATCTATCATCGTAAATAATGTGATCTAACAATAATAGTTGAATATCATTGAGAATAACCGATATCAATGTTGCATAAAGACATACATGGATTTAACACATATCAATTTAACACATAGCTACATGTTATCCGCCATTAGATTGCTACATGGATTGTTATATGGGTATCATAGCAATTCTCATAATGATTATGATATATGTAATTCTATGACTTGAGATCGCCAGAGATCTTAACATAAGCAATTGCATGTTTTGACACTATCAAACTTCACTCGTAAATTGGCGGACAAGCAAGATAGTGATTAGGTATGCAATTTATAGTATGTTGTTTGTTCGAGATAAAGGTTTTTCCTCCTATATAACATGACTGATGTCACGAGCTCACAGATTGAACTAGATCAGTATGATACATTTCATGATTCATGTTTAATCTAGACATCAAGGACAAATGGATTAATGTACATAAATCCCGAGATTGGTAATGTCGAGTCATAAACGTTCTCATTGTATATCCCATTTATAAACATATAGACATTTTGAGTCTTTCACCTTGCAATCAAACGTTTTCTTAGTAAAATAGATAAGGAAATCGAGCCAAAGACATATAAAGAAGTGCAAGGAAGCTATGAATGCTGATAAGCCATCCTCAAGAGGATATGTGGACGTCTCGATTAGGGACTGCGACCTAGAGGTGTCCACAAATTGCAGACGGCATTCGGTTCCCATCCATAATCCGGGATGCCCTCGGTGTCCATTTCCAATCCGTCCGTAATTGCGGACCGTTTAGAGATTGTTTGTCCGTCCGCTAATTAAAGGACGGATTAAAGATCGATTTTTTCCCCGTCCTTATTCCGTCCACTAATTTAGGGACATACACTTATACTACATCATATTGTATGTGATGTTGTGACAACCATTTTTTAGTATCAAGAAGCCTGTGGATGTTGTTCTTCTCAACTTGTTATGTCATTATAGATTGAATGTTAGTTTTCGAGTAGTCTGAAATTCATTGGCAAATGTTGTTGCCATCATCAGAGAAGTAGACTTTGTTTTTTGTTAGATTTGTTTCAAAAACTTGAGGAACTTGATCGAGTTAGGCTCCGCCTGTAAAATTTAAAAAGTTTATGAAATTTGCGAAAACATATCTTTATCCATCGAGTATAAACTTCTGATTGAATCTTTCAACGAACAATTATCTGACAATAAGAGACTTTTGTTTTTTTCGATTATGAAACAAAAATATTTTTTGTATGTCTTTATGTTCGTTAGGAACCACAACCCATGTATTTATAGAAAATATAACTTTAAATATTTATATTTGACTCTTTAACAAATAAAAAATTACGAAATAGTTTATACATTTTTAATTCATAACATTTACACTCTTTAAATGTAATTTACTATATAAGAATTACTTTAGTTTTGATTAATAATATAATTACACTATACATTTAAATTATATACATGTGGTCCCAAAATTTCTTTCGAGGATCTAGTGTCTTGCAACTGTTACCTGTGATCTCAGTTCCAATCGGCAGCGGCAATTACCGCCCCAAGAATGAAAGGCATTTGGACGAGCAATTGCCGAAATCATTTCCGGTGATTCCAAATGTGCAGGGTGAGCTTATCAGAATTGTTCGTGCAGCCTTTTGGACAAAATGGCCAAGTGCTCATGCTTGATCATAGTTGCAGCTCCATGAGACAAAGGTAGGCTCCAACTAAACTTCTATGACAAAGATAGGACATGAATTTTGATGCTCATATATGTATATGGTGTTGGACAACTTTAAACTCTTGGTATTAGTTAGTCCTAACCCATATTTGATATGGTATTAGAGTCCGGTTCGTCTCGATTTGAATGTACCGATGTTAGGCACCCGATTGTGATTTCTATGTTCCAAGATCGAGTTTAAGCGTGATCGAGAGTGTTATGATAAATTGTCTTACATCGGTTATGACATGAATTTTTTGAATTCATATATATAGTTTTGGACAACCTAAACTCTTGAAGTAACTTTTATTAAACTAACTTTTTGAATTTAATTAGATCTGGCCCACACAAACTCCGAGGTTTCAGTATCTCTGACTCATATCGGTTACGTTGAAGAGTTGATGTTCTGTCATGTTGGCGAGGTCTGAGGAATCGACCATTTTTATTGTCAACCTCTGAATTATTCTTCCTTTGTTTTATTTTTAAATTTTTGTTAGGGTTGAAATGCGTGGGAGAAAAGAAAACCTTCGTCAGCAGAGAGTGAATGCTACGCACTTCGTGAGGCGCGTGGAACACCAGAAAGAATCTGTCGATAATGCTGAGCTGTGGTGGGTCCCGATTTGTGAAAATGTGGTCCCCGCATGGTTTGTTGGTTTCGACGCAAACCTTTTCGGTTCGATCTATACATAATAACAGAGTCGAGATCTCCAACGACTCATTTAATGTTAATCCTTTCTAGAAATATATATATATATATTTATTTATTTATTTGTATAACGTCCAAAATCATATAAATAAATATCTTTTATCAATAATTGTGGCAAATCCTGAATAAAAATTGTAATAATTAGACTATAATCCAACAAAAAATGTATGAGTCGGGGTTTGGTTGTAGGGATACTTAATGGGTCAATCGTATGATTCTTTTTTTAGAAACCATAAAAGATAATTAAATTTGTATATATTTATATTGTGTTTAGTTTTACTTTTTTTCCCTTTTTCAATTTTGGAACTGAAACGAGATAAGAAATTCGTAATGGATCAATCTTAAATTTTATTTAAATAATTGTTTGGGAAGGATATTGGTCACGGCATATTAATTTATCATAGAGAGTCAAATCTCCCCACATGGGTTTCATTTTATTTATTTCCTAAGGTACATTAAAGGGTAAAAAAAATGATCGAATGGTCCAGATTTTACCAACTTTACCTAAAATACTCATACTTAATGCATTTTAGCATCTTTCTCCCACGCATTTTTCTTCATATTCTTCATCTTCCTCTCTTCATTGAGTTTCTCTCTCTATAGGGCAAGTCGGTGTTCTTCTTCTTATCTTGAAGGGTTTTGAGGTATTTCATGAATTTTCGTTCCGACATAACTATTTTCTTTTATATATATGTATTTATGTAGATATACATGTGTATATATATATATATACATAAGACAGAAGAAGTTAATTATTAGTGTTGATTTGGTTAATATTTTTTATGGGGAAAGAAAAACTGAGGTCATGAGGCTTGCAGTTCGACAGTACGTGCTGCTCCACCACCCTTACACTTCAACACCTTCCCTGTTTTTTTTTTTTTACATATATTGAGAAAAATTTTAAATTTACGCTTCATAAATTTTAATTAGAATCTGTTCAATATAAAATTCGAATCGAGATAGCGTCTTTTACTAACTATACTTTTTTTTTTACTTCTCAATTTTCTGGGGATTGTTTGCAGTTAACAAGCGACTGATGAGTGTCACCTTGATGTAATTTTCTCCAAGCTGAGAGGGTATTTTCGTAATTCGTTTTCCGTTGCTCGCCGTCGGCTGCTTCCTCCGTCAACTCCGGCGTATTTATGGTCAGATTTTACCGGAAGTACTTCTAATAGGATCCTCATATGTCAGTGATATTTTTATTGTTCGATTATATATATATATACATATATATACTGTAAGACCGAAACAAAGACACTAAATTTAAATAAAAAAGGACCGAGTAACAGTCATTACCTCGTTTTCCACACGTGGTTACCGATCAAAAGGTTAATATGAACTGCTGACCTGGCAATTTAAAAGCGACCAATAAAGGTAAACGAAGCAAATTATATTAAATAATAATAAAATAATAAAAGCGTGGGACCCACTCTTTTACGAAATGACTAATTTGCCTACCACCCCAGAAAAAGAAAATAAAGACCTCACATTAATTTTTTTTTTAAATTACCACCTTCATAGGAAAAACATAAAAATTCATAAAGAAAGCACACAAGACACCTTCCCAGGACCAACGGCTGTTGAGTTGACACGTGGACAATAAGCAATCTGAGCGATCCGTGGAAGATTTATCGGGTAGTTGTTTCGGGCAGATACATAAAACAGATCTGGACCGTTAGATCTTAAATCAACGGTTAAAGATCAAACAAAGTGTTTTGTCGGGCAGATCCGATAGCCTTTAAGAAGAGGTGGTGCCCCCTCTCTTGTTCCTCGTTCTGATCCGGAAGGTCTTCTCGTAACCCTTCCCCATTTCTCTCTTTCCTCCGTCGTCTTCCCGGCATTTTCCTTTTCCGATAGCCGGAGAAGTTTTACCGGTGAGATGATTTCCCGCCCTCTTGGGTCCGGTCGTTGAGAAGGATCCAACCCGCGATACAAATCCGGTATGAGCTTGAGCCTTCCGCTTCTTGTATGGCACCGGCGGTCTTGGCTGCTCTAAACGAACCGTCGTTGCAGGGACAATGCAGCGCCGTTTTTATGAGGAAACACACCAATCAATCCGTCACCGAAATTAACAATAATTCTCTCTTCAACCCTAACCCTAACCCTAATTCGAACCCGGCTCATCGGAATAATTCCGGCAAGCAATTTGATGATTCCTCATCTTATGGAGGCTACGCTACGTTTAATCTCGCCGGCTATACAGCGATTCAACTCAGGGAGCTGAAGAAGCGTCTAACGTCGGAGCTCGAGCAGGTTCGGATCCTACGGGAACGAATTGACTCGGGTGCGTTCGAGACTCGACCCGGTTACATCGCATCGGAGGTCTCGGCCGTCCGATTAGCCCCGGCGCAGAGCTTTGCTGGAGAGACGAATGATGTTGGACCGAAGAAGAAGAAGAAGAAAAATGGACCGGGTCAAAAACGGAGTAATCCGTTTACAGCGGAGCTGCCGAACCTTAAGCGGCCGGCTGCGGCGGTGGATTCAGAGTCGGAGAAGGTGACCGCATATATGATGGGCACATGCGTCCAGATCTTAGGGAAGCTAATGAAGCACAAATGGGCATGGGTGTTCAATACGCCTGTGGATGTGGTAGGGTTAGGGCTTCATGATTACCATCTGATCGTGAGGAAACCCATGGATCTTGGTACGATCAAATCGAATCTGGAAAAGAGTTTCTACGGATCACCACTCGATTTCGCCTCCGATGTTAGATTGACATTCAACAATGCCTTGGCTTATAATCCCAAGGGTCAAGACGTATATTTAATGGCAGAGAAGCTTCTAGCTCTATTCGAAGGAATGTTCAATTCTGCGTACAAGAGATTCGAAGCACAACAGCTGAAAGTCACCGGGTCGTCGTCTCGTCAAGAACCCGAGTTAAAGCAAAGAACTTGGAATCAGAATCAGAATCAGATGGTGGAAAATGTAAGGAAAGGACCCGAGCCGATTTCAATTGCCAAGAAGTTGGATTCAGTGAAGCCACAATCTACATTGCCGTCCCCTGCAGTGGAGTCACCTCGTTTACCATCACCGCCACGGCAACCGTCACCACCAGAACAGCAGCGGCGGCCGGTTAGTCAAGTGGAAGTACCTCCGCCTGATGTGGGTGAGGCGACGAAGGTTAGAAAAGGAAAGCTTCCAAAGCCTAAGGCTAAAGATCCAGACAAACGGCTAATGACAATGGAGGAAAAGGCAAAGCTGGGTTTAAATCTACAAGAACTACCTCCTGAGAAGCTTGGCCAGTTGGTTCAGATCCTTAGGAAGAGGAACGGACATTTGGCTCAAGATGGTGATGAGATTGAGCTTGATATAGAAGCCATTGACAATGAAACTCTATGGGAGCTCGATCGATTCGTGACAAATTACAAGAAGATGGTAAGTAAGATCAAGCGACAAGGGTTTATCCGAAATAACTTATCAACTCCTCCAAAAAACAACCTGGTAAGAAGAATTAGCCATCCTCTACTACAAAATCGCCATGGCCTTGTTTCTGTATAACTGATGAGTGCTGTTTAATGTGTCTCCCTTAGCCTCTGGTGACAGAAATGGGGAGTGTAGAGAAGAAAGGGAAGAAAGGGGATGTAGGGGAAGAGGATGTGGATATTGGTGAAGATATACCGATGATGGACTATCCATCGGTGGAGATTGAGAAGGATGGTACAGCTGCAGCTGCTAGTAGTGGGTCTGGTTCTTCAGGAAGCTCTAGCTCAAGTAGCAGTTCCTCTTCTAGTGGTAATTTACTCTCTTATCTCCATTGCCTTCATCATGTTTAAGCTTTTTCTGCTATTAAGATAGCAACTGGTTGAACCCATGTTGCAGATTCAGATTCTGGAAGTTCTTCAGGCAGTGAATCAGAAGCAGATAGTGTGCAATCACCATTTGTGGAGGCAAAAGAAGTTCGGTGACAAATGGCAGAAAGGGTTTCAGGATCTGAGTGGAGGAGTGTAGATCGAATGTAAAGAGAAAGAAATAGGTGTGGTTTTGATGAAATCTCTTTAGGGAAAAGTAGATAGGAGAGGAAAAAAATGTAATGGGGGTAGATAGAGAATCTCTAGATTTTGAGAATAGGAACAGAAGGAGTTCCTTGTTACACTAGGGGTGTTTAGGGTTTAGTGTATTTGGGTGACATGATGAAAAAAATGGTGAAGGAAGAGAGATGTATATTTGAGAAGGAGAAACAAAGAACAAACCCTTGTTTTCGTGTTTTGTTTCAGATTCTGAACCATTTGCACATCCACTCCTGCCACCTAAAAAGTCCATCAGAAAAGAGATTTCATTATTATTAAATGTATCCAATACTCAACACAACAGATGGTCCAACACAACAAAGGTGGTCCCAATGAACAATTAGACCGAAGCTGTCAAAAGGCCATTGTGTCTGAGTAGAGCTTCTGGTGAAGGTTCACGTCCTCGGAACTCCACAAACACCTGTTCATAATAGCAAATCAAAGAGATGAATGGATTATGATGATGCATGTAAAGGCCATTCAATCCCAATATCATACCTGCAAAGGGGCTTTTCCTCCTCCCAAAGCCAGTACTGTGTCTCGAAATCTCTCTCCAGTTTCTTTGACAGCCTGAGGAAAATTACCATCACAAATAGAACTTGTCATAAGGCTTAAGGCTTCCTCCATAAATGATGATGTGAAATAAGTAATTTGGCAGCTTTAGGAAGGTTAAGTGTGTAATATACCTTGACGTCCTCCAATCCAGCGTCTTCAAATGCCGAGAAAGCATCTGCAGACAGTACTTCAGCCCACTGTACCATTTTAAATCATGTTTGTTAGACCAGGCCGACAATTATTGAGACATATAAACCGAACAATATAAATACCTTGTAACTGTAGTACCCGGCTGCATAACCACCTGATGAAAATAATCAAAATGTGACGGGGCGAACGATGAGCTGAAATGGTATTTGTAGGAAGTATTGAAAAAATGGGCACTGACCAGCAAATATATGACTAAAGCTACAGAGGAATCTATCCTCAGGAAGTGGAGGGATCACTTGGGTTCTCCTGGATACCCTTTGATCAACATCATAGATAGAATCCGATCCACCCGGTGTATATTTCGTGTGTAACTCCAAATCAACACTAGCAAACTTCAACTGGAACAGGACGAAGACACAATTTACATCACTGAAACGTCCTACAGGGTTCTACCACAAGATACAGAATCAACCGTCTTGCATAAATTGCCAGTTCATGGAATTGTACTGACCTGACGAAGGCTTAGGGACCCTGCACGGAATGTTCTTGCAGCCAAGAGCTTCTTATATACCTCCTCAGGGAGAGTTTCTCCTGTTTGATAATGCTTAGCAATGCTCATTAAGGTGTCCCTAAAATCAACGTTCACATTATTAACACTCGTTATGAAGCTTAGTAACCAGAAAGTCGTGTATCACGGGAACGTTAAAATGTCGGAACATGCTCCTAAGTGACATTAAATGAGCTGAGTACCTGTGGTAGCACCAGTTCTCCATAAACTGTGATGGTAATTCAACAGCATCCCACTCAATATTCCGAATACCAGCCACCAGACCTTCATCCTGTTTAGTAAGCATATGCTGAAGAGCATGCCCAAATTCATGGAATACAGTCTCGACCTGCAAATTAGAATGCCACCACAGTCAGTAGGATAAGCTCGTAAATCAATCTCAAGGGCACCACACGGTGAGGCAAGGAAAGCCAAGTATAAAATGAAAAGAGAGGTTTCTGAACTCTTGCTAATCCCGTCAATTTTGGTCAATATTACCGCTGCTTTTTCAGATAAACAGACGTTTCCCTTCGGAACAAATTGGACTTGTAGGCACAGATGTTCTCATGGTTCCCAAACCACCAAACCCTACCTAAGACTCTCTTAACTATCTGTCCTACCTTGCTTTTGAAAACCTGAGTGCAAATGATGTAGAATCTAAACTTTACATTACCTCACGGAATGTCATCAAGCTAGGCTTATCGCCTACTGGGGGAGTTTGATTGCAGACCATGTGTGCAACAGGCAGCCTAACAGCAGAACCCTTCTGTGCCATGACTCGGCTACGAGAAACAACCTCATCCATCCAAGCACCCCCTCTTTTTTCCGATGGGCGGGAATATGGGTCAAAGTAAAAGTAAGCAATCGGATTTCCAGAAGAATCTTTGACACGGTAGAACCTAACATCGTTGTTCCAGACCTTCAAATTGATGGCACTATAATGTTAACACAGACTTGAATAGAGAAATTACACAATAATGGGCATATGGAAAAACAGAACAGAAAATTCATGACTTACTGGAGCTATACCATCTGCTGGCTCAATATCAATTCCAAACAGTGTCTTAGCCAGACTGAAAAGGCCGTCCATAACCTTAGGCAGCGAGAAGTATGGTCGTAATTCTTCCTAAAATGACAAAAAATGTGTAAGTATCAAAAATTGCAAAACAATAAAGTCATGTCTCAAGCTTGAGAAACCGAGGAGAGAACCTCATTAATATCATATTTGGATTCACGGAGCCTTTCACTCCAGAAAGTGATGTCCCAGTGAGTCAAACTGTCAGCTTCTTCTGAACCTTGATTCTTAGCAAAACTCTTGAGGTCCTCCATGTCTGCGTTGATAAATTATTCAAACAAATTAGACTTCTGTCTGGATAGAACAATGGAAAACGCAATTGAGGCCACTGTCATATGCTTTTTTGAGAACGTTACAACAGCAGCCAACTAGTTTAAGGAATTATAAGATGATTATAGGAATATTCCTCCTAGATATTACCTTGAACAGCTGGATCCCAGGAAGCTCTGCGAAGCTTCTCTAGTAGCTCATCTGCTTTCTCTACGGTAGCCATTTTCAAGGCCATGCTTACCTGGACAGAAGAGAGCCACATTAAGCTCACAAAAAAAAGATGATCAGCTTCATTTAGGTATATGAGCCTACCTCAGCGTAGTTATTGTAACCAAGAAGCTTAGCCTTTTCCAAACGAAGCTTTAAGATTTGGTCAATAATTGCTGTATTATCAAAATCCCCTGTAGAGGCACGGGATATATAAGCACGGTAGACTTCCTCACGCAAAGCACGGTTTTTCGCATGTTGCATGACAGGAAGATAACTAGGAGCATCCAATGTAATGAGCCATGGCCCGTCTTCAGCAGTTGCATTTTCATGTCCCTTGTATAATGATAATACATCAAGAGCTATCAACCACTGATAAACCCCAAAAAACAACCCTGAATTCTTATGTTTCAGTTAACTTTACTACCTTGGAAACAGCTGCCTGTGAGAACAGCCCAAGTGCAGTTGGTGGCAATCCCTCAATTTCTTTCTTGTCTGTTATCAACTTTTCAAACTTCTTTGTAGCATCCAAAACATTCTCCGAAAACTTATGGGAAAGTTTTTCCAGTTCCTATAATCGAGAAGCATTAACAATTTAGTTTGTTATGTTGGTGATTTGAGAGGTGAATATTAATGGGAATCTACTAACCAAACATGTTAATTTTTCTCTGTCAGGGGCTTAAACAAACCTGTTCAATTTGGTTGAACTGTTCCCTCTTGTCATCTTCAAGAGCAATACCATTAAGAACCGCCTCCTTTATTTGTGCTGAAAGAACATGAAAACAATAGTTTAAAACATGCCAAAAGATTTACATACATGATCCCTTCCCCTGTCCAATTAGAATCACTTACCTTCTACTATACGTTTACGAGCTTCACTCAGTGATAGCCAGTCTGGTGATTCGCGAATAGCTTTGAATGCATTGTAAATCGGTTTGCTTTGCCCCAGTCTGAGCTGGAACTTCACCTTCTCTGGCTGTAGAATAAAAGATTAATCAGAAAAATGAAACCAAAATCCAATGAACAAACACACATAAACACTGGTACTCTTTATAGTTTGAATCATATTCCATCCAACCTACAGAATATAATCAACTTCGGGACTACATTCATAATAAAATACATTTGCTCAGATCTCCATGAACACCATTTTTGGCTCAAACAAACACGTTGAATGATAAAGTAAAAGCGTATAACATCGGAGTAGTACAAGCTTCACAGACCAAGATATTACCTGAACATCTTCGATGGCAGCTCGAAGCTCGGGAGTATCCTTGACAGCCTTAAGGTGATTGATCGTTCCCCAAACGACAGATAACCTATCAATTATCTTCTCTAATGGCTCCACCAGTTTTGGCCATGACGGCTCCACGGTTCTCTCAAGCTGATCCAATTCAGCCTCCTGAAGAATCGATCGAAACAAATGTAAAAACAAAGGCATCTATCTATCAATCTGGAAGACTTAATCACATTCACCATTCAACTCATTTCAACAACCTACTAATCAATCGACATCAAAAATGACCTAAAGAAGACAATGAATACAGAAACAACAACAAATCCCAAAATAAAACGGATGAAAGACAAAAACGAGTGAGGAAACGAAGAAGTAAGGAACCAAAGCAAGGGAGAGAAGAGAACAACATACAAGCTGCTGCAAGAGAGCACGAATCCCAGGACGGACATGCTTAGCGTCAACGGATGCAAACGGAGGGAACTCGAAATCCTGCAACAGAGGGTTGGAAGATAGACTCTCGTCGGAGACACCGGCACCGGTGGAGACAGCGGAGGCAGCCATGGAAGAAGAGGAGAAAGGAGAAAAGCGAAGAGAATGAGAAGCAGAGGCGGCGATGGAGATGGAGGTGGTGGATCTAGAAGGAGGGAGACAGAAAGAGAAGGAGGAAGACCAAAGGGGGCAAGGATATGATTTAGGGAAAGTAGTGGGGCGAAAATGAGAAGAGCAAAACTTGGGGTTGCGTCGTAAGAGGTAAAGAGAAGCACGAGACGTCGTCGCCATGAGTGTGCTCGCTATTAAGAGCGTTGCGATTAGAGACACTCTCTTCATTTTTTCAAAATTTATAAGCTTTTTATTTTTATTTTGTTTATTTCTGTGCCTTTCAGCCAAACGATATGACGTAGACATGTCCAAGGGTAATCTGGTCAGATGGTATAAATTTGTGTCAATTACACTAAAAAATAATAAATGTGGAAATACATTAACGCAAAGGCTGGAATAGCTCAGTTGGTTAGAGCGTGTGGCTGTTAACCACAAGGTCGGAGGTTCAAGCCCTCCTTCTAGCGTGTATTTTTATGTTTCTTTTTTATATTTAATGTTTTGTTCTTATTTTTATACAAATCCAATGTCATCTTTACTCAGTTCTAATTTCAAAAATACCTTTTGATATAGGACTCCAATCTTACTCTTTTTTTTAAAAAAAATCCAATTTTATTTTTAACCTTACAATATTGATATTCTAAATTGTTTCTGTGATTCGTGTGATCCATGTGACGACCCTTGTAACCAGAGACGACTCAGTCTATGTGCAACAAGATTATTCGAATAGGACCTCAATGAATTTAAGGTCTATTATTTTCAAAAAATATAATATTTAGAATAATTATATGCTAAAAAGTATAAAAGGGTATATTTTAATTTTATGGCACATGACCTCTTTTCTAGTGTTTTTTAGTTGAGTCGGCCCTGCTTGAACCCATGTGACAATCCTTGCAATGCATGTGACCCTTGTTACCCATACGATATTTGTTACCCATGTGATCTAAGCGACCTATGTGAACCTCGAAAGTCGTTCGAAATCGCTCCAAATCGCTAGAAATCACAAAAAAATCACTGGAAATAGCTCGAAGATCACTAGAAGTCGCTCGAAAATCAGTGGAAATTGCTCTCAACTTCGAAATCGTCTTTCGCTTCTTCCTCTCAAATAGGGGTGGGTAATCCGTGTTTCGATCCGGGATCCACGGCTTCGGTCTGGGTTCGAGTTCCTCAGATTATGAAAAATTGAGCTCGAATTGGAATCGTTTTTATTTCAATTTGGATTCCTCGGGTTTCGTTCAGGGTTTGGGTTGTTCGAGTTTTGAAATATTGAACCCATAAAACCCCGAATTATATTTGGATTATTTGGATATTTCGGGTAATTCAGGTTCTTCGTTTTTTTGGGGTTGTTTAGGTACGGGTAATTTGGGTTTTATAATGGGTTCTATGGGTTTTTTGGGTTCTTTTTGAATTTTTAGGTAATTCCAAGTTTAACATACAAAAAAATTTAAAAAAATATCAAAGCCAGTGAACGGGGAAGGACAGACAACCACACACCAATGAATGGGAAAGGACGAACAACCAGGGATCAATAAACGGGAAAGGATGGGCCAGTGAGCAGGGAAGGACGGACCAGTGAGTAGGGAAGGATGGACAAGGCAAGCACATCGGACGACGGACGACGGACTGCCAGAGATGACAGACAAGTCAAGCACGAGAGACGACATAGAAGGCAAGACGATGCACGGGACGGGAGGAAGAGGCACAGGGAGGCGTCGGACAGGTATGGCTGACGATTTCCATGATGGCGAAGAACAAACACGAAGAGGCACCGCTCGTGAAGGTAGGAGGAGAAAGAGAATCATCAGGTTTAGTTTAGGGTTTCAAGAAGGTAGGACGAGGCAACGCTCGTGAAGAAGGTGATGTGAGGAGGAAAAAGAGAAATAACATGTTAGTTTAGATTAGATAAAATAAGTCTTCGGATTATTCCGAGCCTAAATCCGAACCGACCCGAATCCGAATGAGTTTTTTTATATTAAATCTATATAGGTTTTTTATAGAACTCATATATTTTATGGGTTGGATTATACGGGTCGGTCTGGATAATTCGAATTGCCCATCCCTATTCTCAACTTTAAAATAGATTTCGTTTCGAGAAAATGTGAACAGTATGTGTTTCACTAAAAAAATGATGGCATATTTGTTTTTTTTTTAAAATCATTACATTTCGAAATATATGTGAAGTTATATTTGATATTTTGCCTCTTTACTCGACACATAATTGAACAGAAAAAAAGGCTTTGCAATAGGAAAATAAAAATAAAAAAATAAATGAAGAAGAAGCGGGTCGCCGACGGGGGAATCCAAAGAGAAACATGACACGTTCCCCACAGATGGTGGCTTCTGCTCTCTGTCCCTCCCCCCAAGTGGATCTCCTGTTTCGTCACGACAACCTTCGACCCCATTTTTCTTCTCTCTCATTTACTTATCTCTCTCAATTTATTATTTTTAAATATGAAATATACATTTTTACAAATGTGAATTCAGCCTAACTTTTTTACTTAAATAAAATTTAATTCTGACAAAATAAAATTTGAAAAATAGGCAAAAAGGAAAAAAAACCTTTTTGATGGCCTACAAACACAAATCTTATAGCCCACCTAGAATTTATCGTCAAAATAACTTTTTTTCACTGCTATAAAATCTAAGCTTGCCCTATATATATATATATATACACGACCAACATAATCTCTCACTCAAACATCACACACCCACATGGCAAAAAAATAAAAGGAGACCTCTTTTTTTTTTGTTAACGAATGATGGAGAGAGATCTCGACGGCCACCGGCGGTCACCATACATCGGCGGGAAGTGCATGACGTCACCATCGTCTTGTCTATCTTTGATCCACAACGAAAGAGAGTACTCTCGAATTGGTCATTACGAGAACAACAACGAAGAGAGTGACAAGAGGAAGACGAGAAGGTCAGCATCATCATTATCATCATCATCACCATCATCATGCAAGAGATTAAGGAGGTTGATTAGACGAGTATTAGTTCAAGAGTGTGGGAATTTGAAGAGCAAAACAATGATATTTCATTATGATGCGGTGAGCTATTCCCAGAACTTCGATGATGGTTGTCATTTACATGACGATTCCATGCATCTTAGATGCTCTTCCCACCCATGATCTTTATCATTATCTCATATATATATATATATACACATATATGTATGTATGTATGTATGTATGTATGTATGTATGTATGTATGTATGTATGTATGTATGTATGTATGTATGTATGTATATGCAAGTGTTTTTTCAGCAAATGGAGAATCCAGATGCTCTGTCAGAAATATATCCCAAATTACCAAGCAATTATTCCATTTGTTTTATCATACAGTTGTAGATCTATGGTTAATTTGGTTTTTTTAATATATATATATATATGAGTTTAAATGTATGGTGATTTCTTAAAAAAAATTGTTTAATTAAAGTACTTTACTGAAACACATGCAGTAAAACAACAACAGATATACATACCTTTGTATATTGACGATTTACAACAAAAAGAAAAAAATAACCGAATTTAAATGTTGTATTGATATTAAGACAATATCTAACAAAATATGAAAAAAAACAAACTGAACATTTTTTGCATTTTAAAATATTGTTTCTAATTAAAGAACCATGATCTAAAATATAGATAAAGGAATAAGGCAATGTATTCATTAAAAATAAATTATGCTATTAGAATCCAATAATTTGAATTGAAAATTTACCCATTTTAGAATAAGGTTTAGTTGGAAATATATCAACAAAAAATATTATAATATCACGTTAAAATTTATAAATAATTCAATAAAAAATTTAAAATAAAGTGATTCACTGTCAATTAATTTTGGTTTTGAATCATATAACCTTATAATTTTAAAACAGAAGTATTAATATATAATTCATAAAGTTTAAACAAAAGTATTAATATATCTAAAATTTACCATAAATTTGTATAAATATATATATATATTTAAAAATTTTGCAGTATTTTCATATAATTTTAAAAAATATATATGAATTATGAAAATCAAAATTTAATGTACTTATAAGATCTTTCTTTTTTCTTTATTGGATTATGTAAAGAATGTTAACATGGAAAAAGTAATAATAATTTCGGGGGTACCATTTGTTCAGAGAGGCGGTGATAAAAGATCGAATCCCAAACGATTTGTCTGTCAAATCTGGGCCGTCAAATATCTTTGAACGGTCAAGATCATCCCATGTCCAACACACAACGGCGTCGTTTTGTGGCTTACGTCCAGCTTGGTTGTATGCAAAACGTCATTACGAAAAAGAAACGTCATTATTAAAAAAATAATTCAATTACAATATCTTAGCACATGGATGGATCGCATAATCCTTGTACTTTAATATTCTTAATTTATAAATTTATGTATATTCGTAACATATATGATAACATTATATTATTATCATGTGAAAAATACTATTTTATATCTTTATCGTAAATTCGTTATAGAACAATTTTACAATTATATTACAGTTTATAACATAAGCCAATTTAATCAACCATTACAAATATATTTTTTAGAAAAATGATTTACTATTAAAATTTAATTTAGTATTTAGTTTGGATTGGTGTTTGAGGTTGATCAGGCTGGCATAGATGTAGATCAATGGGAACGTTAGAGTCTTCTTCTTCATATGAACCATAAACCTGTAATATATGATGTGATAATCTTATAAAATATGTGCAATGATATATATGTATATAATATTATTGCAAAGTTGATCATATATAATTCATGTTTAACCTTGTATCTCACCTTTTTATATAATTTGATATTTTCTTGATGAATTTGGTTTATTTTTGTGTTTAATTCGATATTTTCTTGATACATGGTATTTCCCTGTATACATGAAAAAAAAATCCATATCAATAATCTAAATGTAAAAATGACATATGAAATGAGAAAATTAAGTGTAATATTTTAATAATGTAATAGAAATTTCATGAGCCTCATAAACTTTACTATATATCATTTTATTAAAGTTTCAAACTGAATACCTTTTTAAACATTAAGATTTGAAGTTGGAATCGAATAGACATTTTGAATAATTAAATTAACCATTTAACTATAATATATAATGGTTTATATTATAAGGAGATGATTCTACTCTTAAAAAAATGTACCTTCTCATTCAACTCTTGCATTCTCTCTATCAACATTTGTTCCTACAAGAAACTTAGCATTCATCATGCATCATGCATATATATATATATATATATTATACATAAACATATATTTTATGATAAATTGTCTTATATCGCTAGGACATAAACTTTGGAGTCGTATATATAGTAATAGGTAGTTCTAAATTTGTATATATGGTAATAGACAACTCTAAACTCTTGAGCTAGTTTTTGGGATTAATTAAGTCTAAATATATGTTTGATATTATATTAGAGTCAGTTTCATCCCGATTTAAATATACCGATATTAGGACCTTGATTGTGATTTCCACATTCTAAGATCGAGCCTGAACGTGAGGGGAAATGCAATGATAAGTTATCTCACATCGATTAGGATATGAACTTTAGACTCTTATATATGGTATTGAACAACATAAACCCTTAAACTAACTTTTAAGATTAATTAAACTCATATTTGACAATATACATAAAAAACACATTTCAATCAATGTTACCTTTTTCGTTCGAATGCCACGCAAACTCGTTTCGAGTTGTTTCTCTAAAGAAGCAAGATCTCTAACACCCTGATCACCGAGTTCTTCTCCCATCAATTGTCTTATAACATGAATAAGAAAGAGTTTTATTTTAAGTAATAAATTATAACGTTATATATATATATATATATCTCAATGAAAAGAGTATACTAAAACTTACCTATGATTATCATGTAGATTTTGTAATTGTTGTCTTAACATTGCAACCTCCCTTTGCCAGAACTAACACAATATTGTAATAACCAATTATCCAACAAATTAATAGGTGGAGTTTTTAGAAATTGGAACATTAGGACAAGTATACTTCGAAACCTATTCATATATATATATATACACGATATTCATAATATATAGATATATATATATAGGTATAAATGTGTGTATATGTATAATACCTTTGCGGCTGAAGCATGGTTCAACAACTGTTGATCTTCGCCTTTCATGCTATTGTACCGTTCGATAGCTGATTTCATACTGCATGAAAACGAATAAATTTCAGAAACACAGATTTTGCAATATCGTTTAATCAATAGTAATTATATGTATAATATAAAATCAGTCACTAATAATGTAATAAAATCTTGTATCCATCTTAGTTGTTAAATTTTGTGCTCTTTATAATTACATGTAATATTTCGAAATTAACGTTTTGGATGGATCTATGAATATATTCATAGTTACATATAATTTATAACAGTCAAAAAAATGAAAAAAGATTATCTATATGATATCTCAATTAAGAACAACACATAATATGTCTCAAAACAATAGATTCATATATGTTAATTAAGGAGATTAAATACTAGTTAACTACTCATACATTCTACTTGAATCCACTGTAATTACAACTCTCACTAATTATTTTCTTTCAACCTTCTTCCCCAAAATAGTTAATTAGGGTTTCATTAATTACGCATGAGAAATCTTAAAATCTAAAGCTCCAAACAGATTATCGAAAAGTTTTAATTCATAAATGGGGAAAAGGGACATCTTCTCTATCCTTTTCTTTGCATCACTATAGATAAACCTTTATATATATATATATATATATTAATTAGGGTTTCATTAATTAATCATGAGAAATCTTAAAATCTAAAGCTCCATACAGATTACCGAAAAGTTCTGATTCATAAATGTGGAAAGGGGTCATCCTCTCTATTTTGTTCTTTGCATCACTATAGATAAACCTTATATATATATATATTAATTAGGGTTTCATTAATTAATCATGAGAAATCTTAAAATCTAAAGCTTCATACAGATTATCGAAAAGTTTTGATTCATAAATGGGGAAAAGGGTCATCCTCTCTATTTTGTTCTTTGCATCACTATAGATAAACCTTATTATATATATATATATATATTAATTAGGGTTTCATTAATTAATCATGAGAAATCTTAAAATCTAAAGCTTCATACAGATCCATACAGATTACCGAAAAGTTCTGATTCATAAATGTGGAAAAGGGTCATCCTCTATATCTTGTTCTTTGCATCACTATAGATAAACCTTATTATACATACATATACATATATATATATATATATATTAGGGTTTTGAAAAGGGACCTGGTACTGGCGAACTCGTGAAGTTTTCCGGTGCCGGAAAAGATGAGAAGAGCAACCTCTGCATCACAAAGAATAGAGAGCTCCTTCGCCTTCTTCATTAACCCTTTTCTTCGTTTCGAAAATGTTACTTGTCTATTCGTAGTGTTTTCGATCCTTTGGATCACAATCTTTCCTCTTCCCATTTTCTTAATTACCTCCTTAATCTTGTGTTTGCGTCTTTAATTAGAGCTTAATCGAGATTAAGCAAACAGGAGTTAAACGAAGAGTCTTTCTCAAAAGAGTCTTCCCCATGGGGGAAATGACCAACGATTAGGGTTTTTTGTTGCATTAATCAAGAAAAAGCTTTTTTTTAAGCTATAGTGGATCTAGTTTTAATTTGTTATAATTACGACCATCGGATCATATTAATAAATACGGACGGTCGAAATTCGTCCAATCTTTATAAATGATATTATAAAATTTAAAATTTCTTAATAGTCTATAAATTGTTATTATACGTTTTGTAGTATTTGTCAACTCACATTTTATTATTTTTCGTAATGTTTAGTATATTTTTATGTTCTGTCATGACCAATGATCAATGAAATTTTCCTTAGAACTAATTAATATATTTTTTATACGTATTAATATATTTATTTTTTTATACGTAGTCAATATCTATGTTTTTAATTAGTTTCGAAAATTTAGTGATATTTAGTCGTTTTTTTTCAAATAAAACCCTGAAATTGGAATGGTAATTTTTGGATTATGTTACCAAAAATGGAAAAACTAATAATTTCCGTATATGTAAAACTCCTTACAAAAATATCGAAAATCTCAAAATGAATGGATTTATAAATAAATCTTAGTATACGATTAAAGATAAATTTGGTGGTCTAATTATTTCACTCCGGACACTAAGCACTTTAACTGACATTTGCTAAATGCCGAATGGTTAAGACCACGTGGGTAGCAATCTCATTGGCTTAATAATATTCCATCTCAAGAAAAAAAAAAGATGAATAATTTTGGGCCCTTGGATTAACCCTCTAATCAAAAGCTTTGGATTCATCAAACATTAAAATGATTATAATTAGTGGATAATTATAAAATATTTTTATTAAAAAAATCAAATCACATTCCTGACAGACAGGTGTCAATCATCAAGAAATAATACATGAATTAATATACATAGAAATAAAATATAAAATGACTAGATCATGTTCCTTGTGATTTTCAATATACTTTATATTCTTATTTTAAAATATTTATAATTTTAAAAAATTATTTTTTCACAGGTAATTTTGTTTTGACTGTAAGTACGTGTTTGGTTAATTGATAAATCCTAGGATTTTCAGGAGTTATGGGAACTTGAAGAGATACTGTTTGTTCCTTTGTTGTTGGTTTTACCCCAACAAGATTCACTTCGACCAATGAATTTTCGATTTTATTGATTTTAGTTGTTTTTCTAATATAAATTAGTTAAAGACGGTGCGATATTACATAATAATCCAAATGGGTAATTACTTTTTAATGTATTGATAATTTTTTTAAGACATACCTTTAAGACCACCTAAGCCAATATAATGTCTCTTTCTTATATTTTTCAACTAAACATAAGCTTTGTGTCATACATTTGTTTTTAAATGGAATCTATAAAACATTTTTTTATAGTACATTAATGGGTTCATTCCGCTAATTTCAAAAGAAAATGGACATTTCGACAATTCTATAATATTTATTAAAAGACAACCTAGTTTCGTGTTTTTAGATAAAATTATTATTTTCACTTCTTGTTTATTTTGTTTATTTCCTTTTTATGTTTCACATTTATTTTATCATGTTTTTAATTTCTTCTCATATTTAAAAATTATATCTATAATCTTTCCATTTAAAATTCTGTTAAATATTTCATTTTCAGTTCAAAACCCTAAAAATCCATCAAATTTAACCCGAATTTTTATCTAATTTCGATTCGACCCGATCCAGAAATAGTTTTGACTCGATTTATATTCATCTTTGATCCGATTTAGGTGTCATACGTTTGTTTTTAATGAAATTTATAAAACATAGTTTTCACAGTACATTAATGGGGTTATTCCGTTAATTTGAAAAGAAAATGGACAATTTTGTAATATTTATTAAAAGATAACCAATGTTGCGGTTTTTAAGATAAAACTACTATTTTTCCTTCATATTTGTTTATTTTGCTTATTTCCTCTTTATGTTTCACATTCATTTTATCATGTTTCTAATTTCCTCTTATATTTAAAAATTATGTCTATAATCCTATTCGTTTAAAATTATGTTAAATTTTTCATTTCAATTCAAAACTCTAAAAATCCATCAAATTTAACCGATTTGTTGCCCAATTTCGATTCGACCCGATCCAAGAATAATTTTGACCCGATTTATACTCAATTTTGACCCGATATAGATGTCATGCATTTCTTTTTAATCGAATTTATAAAACATATTTTCACACTATATTAATGGGTTTATTCCGTTAATTTCAAAAGAACATGGACAATTCTGTAATATTTAATAAAAGACAACCCAATTTCGTGTTTTTAGGGTAAAACTACTACTATTTTCTCTTCATGTTTGTTTATTTTGCTTATTTCCTCTTTATGTTTTACATTCATTTATCTTGTTTCTAATTTCCTCTCATATTTGAAAATTCTGCATATATTACTCTCTGTTTAAAATTCTGTTAAATCTTTCAATTTCAATTCAAAATCTTAAAAATTCATCAAATTTAACCCGATTGTTTGCCCAATCTCGGCTCGACCCGATCCATGAATTATTTTGACCCGTTTTATACTCAATTTTGATCCGATTTAGGTGTAATTTTGAGCGATTTAAACTCAATTTTGACCGATATAAAATTCGGATCAATAAGAAATTTTAACCAAACTAAACCTTAATTAAAAAACAAATCTTATTGTTTCTTCAATTTTCACCTAAACTTAATCAAATGTTGACTCGAATTGGATGCAATTTTGAAATAATTTCAATACAATTTTGAGTGATTCACGTTTTAATAGAGTGAAAATCAAAATCAGATCAAATTGCACTAAAATCGCAAAAAAACATGAATCAATATGAAATTTGGACCGAACTAAACTGAAAACAAAAAAAATATTTTCCGTTTATTAGAATTTGACCCAAATTTAGTACAATTATAAATCGAATTTAAGTGTAATTTTGAGTGATTCAGGTTTAAATTTCGATTTAATTTTGTTGATTTCATATTGATTCGGGTTTTAATTGAATGAAAATCAAAATTGGATCAAATTGTATCCAATTCGAATCAAAATTATAAAAATCTTGGTTACCAAACAAATCGATAAGAATCCACTAGTTTTTAAAATTTGGTTTAATTTTGTTGAATCCTATATTGATTTGTATCGGAATTGGATGAAAATAAAAATTGAATCCAAATAATGATCAAAATTATATCAAAATCGGATCAAATTTGAATAAAAATAGGAACCAGTTAGAATTGATAGTGAAAATTGAGTACTTACCTTACCAACAAAATTGTAAAATATAGAAAAAAAAGGTAAAAGCCCTGTTTATTCAGGTTTCGTTTAGCATTCATCCTATTCTATTTTCCCTCGTTTTGACCTAATTCTATTTCCTCATAACATGTCGTTGCCTGGTGGGGAAAAAAATGTTCTTCTGCAAATCGATCTCCTTGAACATGTGTTGAATCAGATAGGTTTACGTTTCTCTTCCTTTTGAATTTTGTTCGAATCAGATTGAAAATTGCGAAGTATTTGGTGTTAGGGTTTTAATATATCCGTTGAAATTCCTCAATGAGTTAGTGAAATCGATGGTTATATTAGAGGAATAGCGGATTGTTTATGCTGATTTAGGTCGAACCATGAAAAGGAAAATGGTGAATTTATGGTTCAGATTAGATCAATTTCTTAGGGTTTTATCTCATTATGGTCTCCGCCATGATCCATGCCTTCCAATTTTATACATTTTCAAAATGGTAAGGCTTGATTCAAGGGTTTGTTTCACTGTCTTGTTCCAAATTTAGGACAGAGAAGCATGTATTTCAGGGTTGTTTTGTATTAATATATATGATGCTGGATGAACTTGAAGGTCAACCACAGTTAAGCATTATAGAAATTGTTTATGTGATGAAATTCATCATGCTTATCACTCTGCAATATCAGCAATAAAAAAAATTCCTCTTTTTCGAAATATTTTATGTCTTATTCAAAAGGGTGATGCTTGTTCTGTAGGTTTCTTCTTCGATGAAGACTCAAATGGATTTTTAAACTGTTATATGATTTGTTTATTTTTAAGGTCAACTACTTTGATTGCTTAGATAATAGTTTATAACATTCTTTTTTCTCCTATGACAGATACAATCCATATTTCAACGGATTTGGTTGGTTTAACATTGTTATCTTAAGCTTATCTGGTTCTAAGATTAACATAATTTTCTATTCATGGGTTAATAATTGACAAGATTATGTCTTTATATAATCATTTCTGATAAATGACTGTTTTATTCTCAAACTCAGTTTGTCTCTTGTACTGTTGCTTCGTCTGTCTTAACAATGGCCAATTGTTTCTTGTTCATTTCCTTTCTGTTCATTCTCCCTTTGGTTCATTCAGTTCAGTTTAACTTTACTCGTTTTGAGCCAGGTAATCCTGACATGGCTTACCAGGGAGATGCAAAACCAGATGGAGTCGTTGAATTTAACAATGTTATTTATACATGCCGTGTTGGGTGGGCTACTTATGCTCATAAAGTTCCTATTTGGAATCCTCAAACTGGTAAGTCTTCAGATTTTACTACACGTTTCTCCTTCAGAATTGATACCGATAACAAAACGACGTATGGTCATGGGTTTGCTTTCTTTCTTGCTCCGGCTGGAGTCCAAGTTCCTCCCAACTCAGCTAGTGGCTTCTTGGGTTTATTCAATGATACAGCTGTTTATACCTCTCTATTCCCACTTGTTCATATTGAATTCGATTCGTTTGTTAATGTGGAATGGGATCCTCGCAATGTTCAAACTCATGTGGGAATCAACAATAATTCTCTTTCTTCCTCTAATTGGACTTCTTGGAATGCAAGCTCTCATAGCCAAGATATATGCCATGTACAGATCTCATATGATTCTGCTAGAAGAAACTTAAGTGTATCTTGGACTTATGAAGTAACTTCTGATCCTCAGGAAAGGTCAAGCCTTTCTTACATAATTGATCTTACAAAAGTTCTGCCACCTCAAGTTACAATTGGATTTTCAGCTGCCACTGGAAATTTTGTGGAGGGGCATAGACTTTTATCATGGGAGTTTAGTTCAAGTTTAGATATAGAAGATATAGATAAAAGTCCTGATAGGAAGGCATTGATAATTGGTATTTCAGTTTCTGGATTTCTCCTTCTGACGTTTTTGATTGTCACGTTGATAATCATTCGGAAGCGGAAGCAAAAGAAGAAGATAACGAGAGATGCAGAAAAGTTAAGGTCAATAAATGAAGATCTTGAAAGAGGAGCAGGACCAAGAAGGTTTTCTTATAAAGATGTTGTATCAGCTACAAGCAATTTCTCAGAAGAAAGAAAACTAGGTGAAGGCGGATTTGGAGCAGTTTATAAAGGGTACTTAAATGATTTAGACATGATGATTGCCGTGAAGAAATTCACAGGTGGTTCAAATCAGGGGAAGAAAGAGTTCATAACTGAAGTCAAGATCATCAGCAGCTTAAGACATCGAAATTTGGTTCAATTAGTTGGATGGTGTCATGAGAAAGATGAGTTCTTACTGATATATGAATTCATGCCAAATGGTAGCTTAGATTCACACCTATTTGGGAAAAGGGTTCATCTAATTTGGGCTGTACGGTATAAGATAACTCTTGGTATAGCCTCTGCTCTTCTTTATCTACACGAGGAGTGGGAGCAATGTGTTATTCACAGGGATATTAAGTCGAGTAATATAATGCTGGACTCAAATTTCAACGTCAAACTTGGTGATTTTGGTTTGGCACGGCTGATGGATCATGAGTTAGGTCCACAGACAACTGGATTGGCAGGAACCTTTGGTTACATGGCTCCAGAATACATAAGCACAGGAAGGGCAAGTAAGGAATCAGACGTATATAGTTTTGGAATCGTTACACTTGAAATCGTGACAGGAAAGAAATCAGTTGATCCAAGACAAGGAAGGATTGAGCCTGAAACAAGTCTTGTAGAGAGGATATGGGATTTGTATGGAAAAGGAGAACTTACGTCTGCCATTGATGAGAAGCTCGGGACTGAGTTTGATAAATTACAAGCAGAATGTCTTATGATTGTTGGATTATGGTGTGCTCATCCTGATAGAAACTCAAGGCCTTCAATAAAACAAGCGATTCAAGTTCTGAATTTTGAGGCACCTTTGCCTATATTGCCATTGAAAATGCCTGTTGCTACGTATCATGTCTCATCTTCGAGTACTTCAGTTAGTTCCGGTGGTGGTACAGTGACATTTTCAAGCACTCAAATTGGTCGTTGATGATCAATACAAGGTTATATCTGTGTGGACTGTATGTATCCTTTTGTTGGATCTATGCAATGTTCTTGTTGGTCATTGTACTTAATTGTATAATCCTTGTGGAATCTTCTTCTTTGAACAGTTCTTAACTCAGCTACTGTCATTTAAATCCAAAGAAGAAACAAGAATCCTTCGTGCCCATCACTAAATGCTGGTGAGGAACTTTAATAATATCTGTTATGATTAAAAAAATACCCTTCGATTGCTATATGTTTTGATCAAAATACCTTCCATTGCTATTTGACTTCAAGATTATTGTTCCCTGAAAAAAAAACTTCAATTTTACATATATAATATTGAAATTTCCAAATTGCCCTCGTGATCCATGCAGTCTGTGAGACCCATGCGATCCTATGAGAACCATACGGGTGATCTTGTAAGATCTGAAAACATTCGAAATCGTTCGAAAACGTCCGAAACGGTCGGAAAATCGTTCGAAAACGACCGAAAATCGCTCGAAAATACCCGAAATCGCCCCTAAACGCTTGAAATAGCTGGAAAATCGCTCTCAACCTCAAAATTGTATCTTGTATTTTTTAACTTTAAAGTTGGGGGCAACTTCAAAAATTTCAAATCGTACGTGCTTTAACAAACAAAAACTAAGGGCACATCTGTCTTTTCTCCAATTGTTTTTCATTAGGTTTTCGAGACTATACGTGAAATCCTATAGCATTATGAAGAAGATATACTTGGTATTCTCCCATTAAGTATAATCATTTACCATGTCAATGTCTCTTCTGTTGAATCGAAATATGTTAATACACAAAGTCAAATTTGTTTAAGTTGCTTAAACCATAGGTTAAGACAGGATCAAAGTCTGTCACTTTGATTATAATACCACGACCTTTGATTGACTTAGCTCTCATGATAAATCCACCCTTCCATGGAGTTTATCTTAAAGTCAATCCATTTTTAACAATGGCAAACTCAATCTTCTTCTTTACCTTTCTGCTAATTCCTTCTTTCGTTAATTCCTTTAACTTCTCGTTTCATAATTTCAGAAAAGATGATCCAAAGGACATAATTTACCATGGAGATGCAACACCAAAACGGGCCGCCATTGAATTTACCATAGTTTCTTATCCGGCTCGTGTTGGTTGGGCTACTTATGCCAGAAATATGCCTTTATGGGATCCAAAATCTGGTAAAGCTTCAAGCTTTAACACAAGCTTCTCCTTCATAATTGATACCGTTAATGGGTTTGATTATGGTCATGGTTTCACTTTCTTTATGGCTCAAGTTGGTATCTTAATCCCTCCCAATTCAGCTGCTGGTTTTCTTGGCTTATTCAATCGTTCAGATGATTATTCCTCTCTGTTTCCGCTTGTTCATATCGAATTCGATACATACAAAAATAAGAATTGGGATCCTAAAGATATTGAATCTCATGTGGGAATCAATATTAACTCTCTTCAGTCTTCTACTTTCGCTTCTTGGAACGCAACCGCGCATATGAATGATGTATGTCATGTACTGATCTCATATGATTCTGTTACTTCAAACTTGAGTTTATCTTGGTCTTATGAACTAACTTCAGATCTTGAAGAGGATTCAAGTCTGTTTTTCATCGTTGATCTTACGAAGATTCTGCCTAAAGAAGTCCTTATCGGGTTTTCAGCTGCTACTGGATCCAACACAGAGATACATAGGCTTCTATCATGGGAGTTTAGTATAGATGATGTAAAGGAGAGTCCTAAAAGGACAGTAATGATTATTGGAATTTCAGTTTCAGGGTTTGTTCTGATTAGTTCATTGCTTATCATATCAATGATCATTTGGAGACGGAAGCAAAGAAAGATTAAAGCGAAAGAGAAAGCGAATTTAACAGCGATAAATAAAGATCTTGAAAGAGGAGCAGGACCAAGAAGATTCATTTACAAGGATCTTGTATCAGCAACGAACAATTTCTTGAACGAAAGGAAATTAGGCGAAGGAGGATTTGGAATGGTTTATAAAGGTTACTTGAATGATTTAGATACAATGATCGCCGTAAAAAGATTTGCAGGAAGATCTAAACAAGGAATGCGAGAATTCGTAACTGAAGTTAAGATCATTAGTAGCTTAAGACATAGAAATTTAGTTCAACTCATTGGCTGGTGTAATGAAAAGGATGAATTTTTACTGATTTATGAGTTCATGCCAAATGGTAGTTTAGATTCACACTTATTTGGGAAAAGGGTTCATCTAATTTGGGCTGTAAGGTATAAAATAACCCTCGGATTAGCCTCTGCATTACAATATCTACATGAAGAATGGGAGCAATGTGTGGTTCATAGAGATATAAAGCCAAGTAATATAATGCTTGATTCTAATTTCAATGCCAAACTTGGTGATTTTGGATTGGCACGGCTGATGGATCATGAACTTGGTCCACAAACCACAGGACTGGCCGGAACCTTTGGCTATATGGCTCCTGAATATATAAGCACAGGAAGGGCAAGTAAGGAATCTGATATATATAGCTTTGGTGTGGTTGCACTTGAAATTGTCACCGGAAAAAAAGCAGTTGACCGGAGAAGACGACGGAAGATTGAGCCTGAACCAAGTCTTGTGGAGAGGATATGGGATTTGTACGGAAAAGAAGAACTTTTTTCTGCCGTCGATGAGAAACTTTCCGGCGAATTTGATAGATTACAAGCGGAATGTTTAATGGTTGTAGGATTATGGTGTGCTCATCCAAATCAGAAATCAAGACCTTGTGTTAAACAAGTGATTAAAGTTTTAAACTTTGAAGCTCCATTGCCTAATCTTCCTCCTAAAATGCCTTTTGCTTCATATGAATCTTCTTCTTCTACTACTTCAGGTAGTTATTACACTCAAGCTTCGGTTACGATTTCAAGCTCTGAAATTGGTCGATGAATCCTCTGCAAGTGAATTTCAATCTTCAAAGTCTGTTTTTTTTTTGCTCTGTTCTTGTTTTTCCTCACGTTGTATTCATGTCTTTGTTCTTCTTCATCTGTTTCTATGCAATAATTGATTCTGGATATAAAATAAAAGTTCTGGACCATTAAAAAAAGATAAAAATACAAAAAACGTCTCGTTGACTTAAATAATTGTGGAAAAAAAAAAAAGAAAAAAAGGATACAGATCTTGTTCTTATCTGCTTTTAAAGATCTCTGTCTTTATCAGACAAAGAAGAAAACAGAAGAAGAGACGTTAATGGCGGAAACAGAGCATCCAGTCAAGGCCTTTGGTTGGGCTTCAACTCATGAATCTTCTCCTCTTTTCCCTTTCAATTTCTCCAGAAGGTTACCCTTTTTTCCTCTTTGATAGATTCAATCAGACAACTAATCTAAACTTAGATCTCCAAAGAGTTCGGAAGTAGTTTACTTTTAGAAACCCCATGTCTGGTCTAACCAAATTAATCATGGGTTTTGAATAAAACACCAAATAACCAAATAAATAAAAGAAAAAGAAGAAATTTTGCAGGGAAACAGGGGAAGAAGACGTGAGGATAAAGATATTATACTGTGGAGTTTGTCATACCGATGTTCATTCTATCACCAACGATTGGGGTCTTTTCTTATACCCTATTCTTCCTGGGTATGGATCTCTTCATTATCCCAATCCATGCTTCTAGTTTATATATATATATATATATATATATATTAGGACAAGTTATCTGGGTTAGGACATGAAATTTGAATGAAATTTCAATTTATATGTTATTGGACTAACACTAAAATGTTTAAGCTAATGTTTTGGATAATTAGATTCAAACCCATATGATATGATATGAGAGTCAGATTCATTTCGATTTGAATATACCGGTGTTGAACTTTCGTTTACAATTTTTACGCTTCAAAACTGGATTTGAACGTGAATATAAAAAGAACTTTATAATAAATTATTTTTTTCAAAAAAAATATGAACTTTAGATTTATACATATATATAATACTGAAAATAGATAAATTGTCCATATCGATTAGAATATAAACTTTATATTTATACATATATATATTGGATAAAGGTCAAATTTTAAATTAGATTAATTAGATCCAAATTCATATTTAAAATTCTAACGTCGAAAATATTTTTGTTTCTTAGACATGAAATTACGGGAGAAGTAAGGGAAGTGGGAGGCAAAGTAACGAAATTTAAAGCAGGTGATAGAGTTGGAGTTGGGACTTTGGTCGGAGCTTGCCACGTGTGTGATGACTGTTCCAACGGTCTTGAAAATTACTGTCCTAAAATGATCCTTACTTACGGAAGCATCGACCGGGACGGAACCATCACTTACGGTGGTTTCTCCGACCACGTCGTAGTCAATGAACGGTACGTGATCCGGTTTCCGGATAAATTACCGCTCGATGCCGGTGCTCCTTTGTTATGTGCAGGCATCACGATGTATAGTCCGATGAAACGGTTGGGTTTGGTCGGACCGGAAAAACACGTCGGAATAGTTGGACTCGGCGGGTTAGGTCACGTCGGAGTTAAGTTCGGAAAGGCGTTTGGTGTGAGAGTTAGTGTGATTGAGATCGACGAACGTAAAAAAGATGACGCTTTGAATAAATTCGGAGCTGATTCGTTTATTCTTAGCAGTAATCAAGAGGCAATGCAGGTAAATACAAATATTAAATATTAAAATATTTTGAATATAACATAAAAAAATATCCAATTATTTTATTTTAACTTATAAAATATAAATTATTATTTTTAACCTAAAAAATCTAAATTTATTTTTTACCTTAAAAACACTAACTTTAATAATAAAGAAAATACCAAACTTTTTAATTTTTGCATAAAAAAATAAAATTTAAATTTTTTAAATTAAAAACAATAATTTATATTTTATAGAATAAAATAAAATAATTTGATATTTTTTATATTATATTCTCTAAAATATTTCATTAATTAAGTATTATTATATGCATGAAAAATGGTTTGGACCGACCTGTAAAATATAGGATGCGATGAACTCGATGGATGTGATTATAGACACGGTGGGGTCCAGTCATCCTCTGCAACCATTGATTGGTCTACTCAAGACACGTGGCACACTCGTATTGGTTGGTATTCCAGCCAAACCTCTCGAGTTGCCGGTCTTCCCTCTCGTCATGGGTACGTCATAAATCTAAATTAGAGTAATATAACATATAATCATAATTCGGACATATAACAATACATTGAATGTGGTAATAGGAAGGAAATCGGTGGTCGGAACTTTGGTCGGAGGACTGAAAGAGACACAAGAGATGATAGATTTCGCCGGAGAGAAGAATATTACCGCCGACGTCGAGATTATTCCCATGGACTATGTCAATACTGCCTTTCAAAGACTTGTCGCCGGTGATGTTCGATACCGTTTCGTCATTGACATTGCCAACACCCTGCAGTCTACCAATCCTTAAAACCACAAGAAGTGCTTCCCTCGTTTCTTCAAACGGCAATCAGTTTGATTCAATCATCTCTGTTTTTCTACCAATAATCTTTACATGAACATGAGCCATCTTTGAAATGATGAAACCTCTTTGCATCTCTACAAATTATCTTCCTCCCAATGATTATTGATACAATCTTAAGCCAATTATGACAATCTGAACAAACTCTTAGGTTCTTCAAAATCCGTATATCATTAGCTTTACCTGCGGTTTTCCATACAGCGAAAGCTAATGCGAGTCTTTCGCTATGGTAATACAAAGATCTCTCTTTCGTCGACTCATCCATGTCTTGATACACACAACTCTTATCTTCCACATAACCCATTTCTTTAGCTGTCTTTATCAGTTCTCGTAGCGTTTCGAGAATTTGATCTGATCTTGAATGTGAAAGATCTCCAGCCATGAATGTATGCTTTTCTTTCTCCACTTCAACCCAACTCATTGCTGGTTCCTTTTTTACCTTCATTTCTTTCATTACACTCTTCAATTCGATCACTCGATCCCAATTTCCCATGGCAGCGTAAAGATTTGACATTAGAATGAAACTTCCTTCATCTTTTGGTGCAATCTCAAGGATCTTACTCATTATCCGTTCTGCCATCTCAACATGTTTATGAATCTTACATGAGCTCAAAAGAGTTCTCCACAGAACCACATCCGGGTTTTTCACCTGGTTTATTAACATTTCAGCCTCCTCTAATCTCCCTGCACGTCCAAGCAAATCTACCATACATGCGTAATGATCATGGGTTATCATAATCTTATTGTTTTTCTCCATTTCTCTGATAAAGTTGAAGACTTTACAGCCTTCTTCAACTAACCCAGAATTGTTACAGGCCAAGAGGATGCTCATGATAGTCATATCATTTTGCTCAAGACCCATATCTTTCATTCTCTCGTATAATTCGAGAGCTTCTCTTCCAAAACTGTTCTGTGCATAGCTATAGATCATCATGTTCACAGATATCACATCAACTTCATTCAAAGATTCAAAAACTGACCCTGCTATGTCCGCACACCCACATCTCCCATAAAGATCTATGAGGCCTGATCCGACATATTTGTCTCTATCCAATCCATATTTAGTCACTATGGCATGAATTTGTCTGCCTTCTTCAAACATTGCAAGATTTGAACATCCCCCAAGAACACTAGACAATGTAAAAGAATTTGGGATGACTGAATTACGTATCATTCTTCGAAATTTCGTGAGAGCCGTTTCTTCTCTACCATTTTGGACAAGTCCAGAGATAAGAGAAGTCCATGTCACCTGGTTTGGATCATCAATCCATTTGAAAACCCTCAAAGAATCATCAATAAAACCACATTTCAAATACATTGTAAGAAGAGAAGTTTGTGAAGCAAGAACATACTCAAACCCTGATTTTACCATAAGCCCATGAATTAACTTCCCATTACTTAGATCCTTCAAGTTCCCACAAGATATCAATACACTAGAGTAAGTGTATTCATTGCCCTTGATCCCCTCCACCACCATTCTTTTAAAAGCATTCATGGCCTCTGTATCTTCACCATTCTGCAAACAACCAACGATGAATGCTGTAAACAAAACAACATCTTTTTCCTCCACACGGTTCAACACTAACTTAGCCTCCCTAGTTTTCCCAAATTTCACATACATATCTACGAGGGCACTTCCGACGAACACATTCGACACATCTAATCCTAGGATCACGGCCACACCGTGGCATCTCCAGGCGTCCCGTTGAAGACCCAAGTCCGAAAACGCCTTGAAAACACTCGACAACGTGTACTCGTCCGGAAAAATTCCCTCTATAACCATCAATTTATACATTGTCACGGCGTCCTTGTTTCTTCCGTGCTTTATACAAGACGCAATCATAGAATTCCACGTGACGATATGTCTCTCAGGCATTTCGTCGAACAGTTGACGTGCATAACCGGTATCGCCACACTTCAGACTAGCATCGACGAGCTTTCCACCGGAGATTTCGACCGGATAACCGGATTTGAGCATCTGGGCATGGATACTCTTGACGCCCGATATGGTTTTTCCCTGGATGCATTGTCGGAGAAGTGGAGAAAAAAAGGACGTCGAGATCGAAGAAGCAGTGGTAACGCAGAGAAGGTTGAACTGAGAGTGACGATAGAGTTGGGGAGGGTAAGCAGTTGTAAGAATTCTCGAGAAGATCAATGCGCCGCCGTGTGACTTTCTTCTCATCTCCGTCGCATTTTCCTTCCGACGAAGGATCACATCAATTTCACCTCTAAATTTTATTAATTTTTAAAAATTATGTAACAAATAGAAAATGGTAAAGAGCTTAATGAATTTTTCAAATATATATATATATAACAAAAGATGTTTTAAACCGTCTAATCACATTTCACCTTTTTCCTTTTTTTTTATTTTTAAAAACACCTTAAAACTCGTAAAGAAAAAAACACAAACTATTTTCAAAATTGCATATAGGGTTGGATATTACGGTTCGGGTTTTAAAAATTGAATCGAATCAAATCAAATCAAATTTTTGTATTTCGGTTCGATTTGGATATATTTAAATTATCCGATTGGATATGATTATATAAAAATCGTTGGGTTCGGTTCGGATAATAACCGAAAAATATCGGTTATCCGATCCAATATTAAAATATATTAACAAAAAAAATCTAGCCCATAAATTTTGCTGTCTTCATGCAAGTATTATTCTCTTTCACGTTGTTCATCTCTTTTCATGCTCTTCTTCTTCTCTCTTTAGATTGTTCTTCTTCTATCTCGTTGGTCTTATCTGGCGATTTTATCCACTTATCGATTTCACTCGGAGATTTCATTCACCCATCGATTTCTCCGACGATTTCACCAGCGTTTTCATATTTAATTATGTTCTTTATTTGGTTATATCTAATTTTTTTATATAAGAGTGGTTTCATCTTAAATTTTGAAGAAAACGAACTAATATCTAAATGATAACCAAAATAATATCCAAATAATAGCCGAACCAAATCGAATTAATTAGAGTTCAAGTTACTTTGGTTATCATTTTTTTACATATAACCGAACCGAACCGTTATAAAACTGATCTGAACTGAACCGATTTAAATTTGGTTATAATATGATTTTTATTTATAGAAATCCGAATAAATCGTACCCATTATAACCGAACCGAAACCCGAACCGAAAACCGATTTGGTCATACCTAATTGTATATGACATTTTCTTATATTTCCTCTCATTTTAAGTTAAATAATTTAAGAAATTAAATGTTTATTGCAAAACAGTGCTTCAAAAATAAAATCGCGCCAGGAAGGGGTCGAACCTTCGACCTTCTGCTTAGGAAACAGACGCTCTATCCACTGAGCTACAGGCGCTCTTATGATAGAAAGCATTATAAGATTAATACAATAGTAAATACTCCTTTTTTCCATGATTCTTTTTTACTTAATTTTAATGCATATAAGTGTGTACTAAATCCAACAAAATAATATCCTTTTCCTTTGCTTATCTTATACTTTATGACAAATAGTCCAATTTTTTTTCATACTTATTGGATTAAGTGGTTCCTCTCTTAAATTCAACAAAAAAAAAATTTGTTCTAATTTTTCAAAGACTACACAGATACAACCACTACAATATTATGTCCAATATAGAATGATAACTTACAGAATTTGATCTAAAATGATGTAACTCGTATAGAAAAAGTTATTCTATATGCATAATCATTGGTTGGTCAAAAAAACAACATTTTAATTGGAGTAAAGTGAAAATTCAATTATTAAATTAAAAAAACAAATATTGCATGGGAGGATAAATATAGCAGAGAATTCCAATTCATCAACACGCTGTTTTTTTCAACGCTTTGTCTTCTGCTTCTTCTAAGAATAACCATTTTCTCTAAAGATTTACACTTGAGAAGGAAAAAAAGAGTCAAAATTTCCCAGAAACTGAAATCCTCTTCTTCTAATTCTCTGGGAAAATTTTATAATCATTGAGTTAAATCAAAATCTCCGTGGGAGAAGAAATTTGGAGATATGGCTGTTGAAGGTAAGGCCAAAGGTTGAAGCTTTTAATTTCAACAAGATGAAATTCATTGCTTTTTCATCCAATTTTCACACTTTACGCTGAATTTCTTTCATGGGTTGCTTCTAAAACAAGAATTTTATATTTATATGCCTCTTTGAGAAATAAATTTCTCATTTATCAGTTTTTTTTTGTTCTTGTTCTTCCAGGGAAGGAGATAAACGGAAAAGAGAGCCATGAAAAACCAGAGATAGAACTGAATAAGAACGACTTACGTGTCGATGATTCATGGCCGAGATGCGTGGTCGGAATCCCAGTTCTGGGTTCAGATTCCGACAACAGTAGCAGCAGTTGCAGCTCCTGTTCACCGGACAAATCATCCTCGTCGATGACGTCATCATCCATTCAACATCATGGCCTTCAATGGAACAAAATGATAGATAATATTAAGAAGAAATCCATGAGGCGATTCTCAGTCATTCCCCTCCTCGCAAGTTATGAGCTTTCGCGGAAAAACTTGCGCAGGAAGTTACCGAAGAATCTGCTGTCTGAGTACGACGTTGGCTGTGAACACTCCCTCGTGGCAAAGCCTTCCTGGCGAAACTTCACCTACGATGAACTCACTGCCGCCACCGACCATTTCAATCCTGGTAAATGACAAATAATAGTATCCAAGATCACACAAATTATTCTAATGATGATATTACGATGACAAATAATACTAACAAATATAATTCGTGTGATTGATACGAGAATATTCTCTAAAATCACACGGATTATTCTGATGATATACTATGATGACAAATAATATGATGATATTATCCAGAATATCTCATAGAATATCATCATAATATTATGATGATACTATGATGATAATATCAAGAATATCTCATAGAATATCATCATAATAATCCGTGTGATCTCGGCGGATATTTTCATATCAATCACATATATTATATCCGTTAATACAGAACATGATATTTCAATGGAACCATGTCGGAATGTAGCATTCATTGTGATCTTAACATTATCTAAGGTTTTGTAAACGTGGTTAACAAATGATAGAGAACATGATTGGGAATGGCGGTCACGCGGAAGTGTACAAGGGAACCTTACCGGACAATGAGATAGTAGCGATAAAGAAGTTGATGAGTAACGCCAAGGTTGAAGAAGAGAGAGTCAGTAATTTCTTGTCAGAGCTCGGTATCATTGCCCATGTTAATCACCCTAACGCTGCTCGCCTTCGCGGTTTCAGTACTGATAAGGGTTTACATTTTGTTCTTGAATACTCTCCCCATGGCAATCTCGCTTCTTTGCTCTTCGGTATAGTCTTCGCCCACGTCAAAATACGTTCTTCCTTTGCGGGTTTCAGACATTTTGATCGTGTTTTTCTATATTGGTCTTTCAGGATCTGGGGAGTGTCTTGAATGGAAGATAAGGTATAAGGTGGCTGTTGGAATAGCCGATGGTCTGAGTTATCTTCATCATGAATGCCCTAGACGGATTATTCACCGTGACATCAAAGCTTCTAACATATTGCTCAACCAAGATTATGAAGCTCAGGTATGTCTTCACATATCAATTCACTAAAGACTTGATTAGTGGAAATACAATATTTACACGCTTGCGCTTGACGTTGTTTCTTTCAACGAGTCATTGTTGATTTGTTTCTTTTTGTCTGAATGATGGAATCGTTGCGTTTGCGGGCGACTACGACTAGAAACAAATTGTAGAAAACTATTGCGATTACGTTTTGAACAAAATTACCAAAATAGACAATTATTAAGAAAAAAAGTAATTTAAATTTTTTTTGTTTAATTTATACTTTTTAATTATAATTTTCAAATATTTTAACTAAATTTAAAAATTATAAAAATATACAATATATATATATGCATATATATATATTTATGATAATATAAATTATAATAGAAACAGAGAAGGGATAAGAGAAAGACACGAGGGTATTTTGGTAATTTTATTCAAATCGCACCAAAACGCAAATGTAACACAATATAAAATCTGCGTTTCGGTGCGTTTTCGAGCGACTCCCACTCCACCAGTCGGTTTTAACATTGCTCGTAGTCACTAAAAAACGCAATCGCCGCATTTACATTTGGTTGCGACACCACCAATCAGGGTGTAAGTGATACAACTCCTTGTTTATTGCCGGTTTTTGTCAGATTTCTGATTTCGGACTTGCCAAATGGTTACCTGAAAACTGGCCTCATCATATTGTATTCCCAATCGAAGGCACATTCGGGTGAGACCCACATCACCATTGCTATTACGATGTATTTTAAATCTCCATCTTCGAATCTAAATGTTGAATCTTTCAGGTATCTAGCTCCGGAATATTTCATGCACGGCATTGCTGATGAGAAGACTGATGTGTTTGCATTTGGGGTATTACTTCTTGAGATCATTACAGGTCGTCGTGCTGTTGATACAGGCAGTCGACAAAGCCTCGTGATGTGGGTATGACCTAAACTCTCTCTCACACAATCATCAATGGTCGCTTAACATAATCATTCCAGCTTGAAAGTTTATTGCTTTCCATTTGATTGGTAATATACAGGCCAAACCTCTTCTGGAGAAGAACAATGTGGCCGAGATTGTAGATATTCGACTAGCGGATAACTTTGACCCCATCGAGATGAAACGACTGATGTTTACGGCGTCAATATGCATACATCATATAGCTGCAATGCGTCCACATATGACCCATGTATCTCTCTTTCCAATCTATACATATATCCCGTGCTGTCCCTGAATGCCAAAACCAGTAGAATCCAGATCAGTCTTCTATTTTCACTGTTTTCCTTCACAACTACCATAAGCCTCTTTTTCTTGGTTCTCAGCTGATCATTCCAAGAACCCTAACTAACCACACGCAAAACACCAATTCCATTGAAAAGACTATAGGGGGTAGGCAATCCAGGGTTCGGGACGGGTTCCTCGAATTATAAAAAGTTGAACCCAAAAATACCCATTTGGTTTTCGAGACGGGTTCTTCGGGTTTTGATGTCGGTTCGGGTTGTTCGGCTTTTAAAACATTGAATCCAAAAATCATAATTATATTTGGGTTAGATATTTCGACTAATTCGGATTCTTCGGGTTTTTTGGGTTATTTAAGTGCAGGTAATTCGGATTTTAAACGGGTTTTAAATGTGTGAGTGAGAGGGAGAGGGAGTTGTGTCATGACTTACGGTTTATGATTAGGGTTTGTTTAGGTTTATTTTTCGGATTGTTCGGGTTCCTCGGGTTATCCCGAACCCGGATCAACCCGAACCCATTTTGTTTTTTGATATTGAACCCATACGAGTTTTCTATAAAACACATATATCTCATGGGTTGGATTATTCGAATTGGATCAGTTCGGATAACCCGAAATGCCAACCCCTACTTTCTCCATTAGTAATCATTAAATTAATGCAATTGGCATTAGATCACTCTAGTAGAAATCTCAGCTATGGAGTCTAATCAAAGTTTGTATACTGTGGAATGTTATGCATAAAGGTGGTGCATCTATTGCGTGGAGAAGATGGACCTGTCGAACTACAGAAATCAGGTGGCGGAAGAACGATAAGCCTCGATGGATGCTATCTTCAAGATTACACTTGCGCCTCATACCTCAACGCTCTCACCCGTCATCGCCAACTTGTAATGGAGTGATCCAAACAAAGGCAAACCAGCTTATTTCTTCTTCTTCTTTTCTTGTCTTATCTTTTGCCTATGCTTTTCTTTTTCCTCCCCATTGGGAGCATCTCTCCAAAGAGTGTGTGTTTGTGTTGTCTCTTGTCTGAGTGAGCTTAATGCCATGGTTGAGCTCCTCTTTCCTCTCATCTACATCTTTAGTTTGATTTTGTGTACTATAAAACAGAACAGAGAATGTGGTGCTTTTGTTAACATCAATATTCAAAAATAGATTTCAGTTTATTCGGTTTCGATTTTACGAAAAAAGATTATGTTTAACTTGTTCGAATCCTATACATACAACATGTATGATAAGTTGTGTCACGCCGGTTAGAATATGAACTTTGGGATTCATATATATATATATGCTATTGGACAATCCTAAACTCTTAAATTAGCTTTTGGGATTAATTAGACCAAAATCATATTTAACATATTATAAGAAACTAGTTCATCCTGATATTAAATCCCTAATTATGATATTTAACATATTACAAGCGGCGACTTCGTTGTTAACATTGGAATTGTTATGGTGGACTGTAACGTACCTTCCACAGCGAAACCTAACCAAATTCCGTACCAAGCACCGAGTCACTCTCCAAAGCCTCTCAGGTCCGAACCACCAGCAACCAATCTCACTCCCTGAACGTAAATCTCGTAATAGATTTGCATATCCTAAAATCATGCGCAGGTAACGTTGCCCGACCGTGTGCACACAGAGGAGCCCGAGCGGGCACCTATGCCCGAGCGTGTTGTTACCTAACCCGAGTCGTGTAAACCTACGGGCCATTTTGGATTGCAATCAGCCCGAGTGGGCACACCCGCACCACCCGAGCGGGCACCTCTTCTCGTCAACACCCCCCCTCAAGTGGGTGCGTGTAAGTCTCTAACGCCCAACTTGCTCGTGAAGTAATCGAAATCTTTGCGACCGAGAGCTTTGGTGAAGATATCCGCAAGTTGCAAATGAGTAGAGACGTGCTGAGTAGTGATGACATCGGCAAGAATCGCGTCGCGAATGAAATGACAGTCAACTTCAATGTGCTTCGTGCGTTCATGGAAAACTGGGTTGGAGCTGATATGTAAGGCAGCTTGACTGTCACAATAGAGCAACATTGGCCGAGAGTGAGATACACCAAGATCCTTGAGCAAGGCCTTGAGCCAGATGAGTTCGCAAGTCGCCATGGCCATTGCTCGATATTCAGCTTCGGCGGAGGATCGTGAAACTACATTCTGTTTCTTTGTTTTCCAAGAGATAGGCGAGGAACCCAATTGAACAAACCATCCCGTCAAAGAGCGTCTGCTCAGCGGACAACCTGCCCAATCGGAATCGCACCACCCATAAACAGTAAGATCGGAATCAGAACTAAGAAGAATACCTTGTCCGGGAGTTCCTTTGATGTAACGAACAACCCGAATAGCGGCATCCCAATGTGCACAACGAGGAGCCTGCATGAACTGCGTGAGAACCTGCACTGAGTAAGAAAGGTCCGGGCGGGTAGCAACCAAATACAATAAACGTCCCACCAACCGGTGATAGGCTGGCGGATCGGCAAAGAAAGCTCCATCATCAGATAGCACATGATGATTTTGATCCATCGGAATCGATACAGGTTTAGCTCCAAGTAGGCCGGACTCAGATATAATATCTAGTGCGTACTTGCGTTGACAAAGATAAATACCCGAGGAATTACGTGCAACCTCGATGCCCAAAAAATACTTAAGATGACCAAGATCCTTCATATGAAAACATGATCCCAAATAATCCTTGAAAACTGCAATTGCCGTCGGAGAAGTGCCCGTAATAACCAAATCGTCCACATATACAAGCACCACCAAACGAACTGTGCCAGCAAAAAAGGTGAATAAAGAATGATCGGAAGGCGATTGACGAAATCCGTAAGACTTGAGAGATTGGGCGAGCTTGGCAAACCAACATCTCGGAGCCTGTTTAAGTCCATATAAGGACTTCTTAAGTCGACAAACTAGCGAAGGATCATGAGCGGGAAAACCAGGAGGAGGCTTCATGTATACCTCCTCGTGAAGATCATCGTGAAGAAACGCGTTGTCGACATCCATTTGATGTATTTCCCAATCCAGAGCAGCGGCAACGGCAAGAACAAGACGGACCGTAACCATTTTTGCAACCGGAGCAAACGTTTCGTCGTAATCAAGACCTTCGATTTGATTATTCCCAAGAACAACTAACCTTGCCTTATGGCGTTCAATCGAACCATCGGAACGATATTTGATCTTGAAAACCCATTTGCTTCCTATCGCTTTCTTCCCCGGGGGAAGAGTGTCCAGAGTCCAAGTTTCATTCTTCTCGAGAGCTTGTATTTCAAAGTTTATGGCGTTTCTCCAATTCGTATCAGCCAAAGCATCTTTGTATGATCTGGGTTCGGTTCCGGAAGTCACAGCAGCAAGGAAAGCACGGTGAGCCGGCGAAAACTGGGCACAAGTGACTTAATGCTCAATCGGATAGACAGCAGAGGAGGACGAAGTCGAATCGCGGTTAATCTGTACCGTGTTAGTGACAAAGTCACGTAGACGAGTGGATGGAAGCTTAACACGCTGTCCTTTCCCAAACTGAGTCGAGGCCGTGACACCCAAATCAGAATCTGTTTGAATAGACGCTGCTGGTGGCTCCAAGTCTGAGTCGGCAATGGGAGTCGAAATTGCCGATGAACCCCCCCTGGCGTCAGAATTCGAGTCATGACGAGAAGCCTCCGGGACCACAGGAGGTGCTGAAGCCGACGAGGGTGAGGTCAGAGGCTGAGAAGAAATGGCGTGCTCGAGTTCATCATCAGGTTAGACCCAATCCGAGAGAGATGGAAGCGCTAAGTCTGAGGGGTGAGCAGAGGAGCAAGGTGTTGTCGCTGAGAAGGGAAACAGATCTTCGCAAAAAACAACATCGCGAGACACAAAGAACCGTTGTCGATCAAGATCATACACTCTCCATCCTTTCATCCTGAACGGATAGCCAACAAATATGCAGCGACGGCTGCGACTTGCAAATTTATCCCCACTTGTGTCTTGATTATGAGCATAACACAGCGAACGGAAAACACGCAGATGTGAGTAGTCTGGTTCCGAGCCATACAATACCGCGAAAGGAGTCTGATTCCCAATGACGGAGGATGGAGTGCGATTGATGAGAAAAGCTGCAGCAAGGACACTATCACCCCAAAATTCAATGGGTAAATTTGCTTGAAAAAGCAAGGAACGAGCAATGTTCAGTATGTGTCGATGTTTACGTTCGACCCTTCCATTTTGCTGTGGTGTTCCAACACATGAAGTCTGATGAACGATACCGTGGTCTAAGAAAAATTGTTGAAGACACATGAACTTTGTGCCGTTGTCCGAACGAACAATTTTAACTCGTTTGTCAAATTGTCGATCCACCATCGCAAAAAACTGACGAATATGAGTAGATACCTCGCTTTTATTTGTCAACAAATATACCCAAACACCTCGCGAGAAATCATCCACAATAGTCAAAAAATATTTGGCACCTGAGAAAGACGGAACACGATATGGCCCCCACACGTCGCAATGGATAAGCTAAAAAATAGATGAAGTTTTATTGGAACCGTCGGGAAAACAATCTCTAACATGTTTAGCGCGGATACAAACGTCACACGCCTTATTCGAGGTCTCAGAATGAGGAGAAAATTTCAAAACAGGAATCAAATCTAAAGCCTTCGGAGAAGGATGTCCAAGTCGTCGATGCCACGTATCTCTCGAACAAAGAGAACCCGTACGAACTGTCGCAGCCGTCTCAACACCACGGAAATAATACAAACCATCTCGTAACTCACCCGCTCCAATCACCATCTTGGTAATTCGGGCCTGAATTACGCACAACTTGTTAGCGAAGTGTACCACACAATCCTGTTGCTCTAACAACTGAGACAACGAAATAAGATTGAAACTCAACCCCTCAACCAAAAACACATCTGTCAATACCAAATTTCTGCCCAATCGAACATTTCCTTGTTTCAATGCCAAATATCGACGTTTATCCGGTAAGTAAATCGAACACGGGGCAATATCTGTGACATCCGTCAGGTAGGAGGAATCACCTGTCATGTGGTGAGAACAGCTTGAATCAATAATCCAAGAAGAATCAGAGACATTACCGGATTGAGTCTCTGTAGCTCCAATCTTGGTGGCGTTAAGCAGTGCCGCAATCGTCTTCCATTGTTCGTCACTCACGCCATGAAACACGTCCCCATCTGCAGCAGTTACCTTCGGTTGAGACAGAGTTGCGGCCATGTTAACTCGGGCAGAATTCGGAGCAGCACGTCCTCTGGTGGACGGAGCAGAAGCAGAAGAAGAGAACGTGCCTCGTCCCCGTCCCGTGCGGTTTCGAGGTCGATC
>CM071870.1:840241-914184 GCA_036759665.1 Gynandropsis gynandra
ATCGCAGCTTCGGCTCAAGAGTGTTCTTGAGCCATGAAATAACCAAAGCGTTGTTTGTGTCCCAATCTTCAAAATCGGGGGAAGAATCTGTCGGACGAGGAATTTTCCCGTCGACGAAGCCGAATTTCTTCCCCGATTTCAGAGCTTGTCGAAAATTGATGGCCCACTCGTTGTAATTGTCTCCACGCAACAAAGGTTGCGAGAGAACAAGTCCCGGGTTGTCACCGGCGGTGATGTCGAAAGGAGTGATCGTTCGCCGTTGGTTCGAAACGGTTCCAGCAGAAGAACCATCGGTCGGTTGCGCAGAGGCAGCAGTGCCAGTCGAAGACATGGTCGGAGTTCGGTTTCGAGGTTGGTCGGAGTTCGGTTCGGGATCGGTGAGAAATCAGATCGAATCGAGAAAGGGAAGAATCAATCAAGAATTTTCGGGCTCTGATACCATATTACGTTGAGCACCAAACGGCTCAATTCTGTGTTTTTTCATTCATTGACGTTTTAGGGTTTATACAAGGATTATATACAAGAGTTCTAAAACCAAAGAAGGAAACAAATTTGAACGAACGCAAATCTCGTAACAGATTTGCATATCCTAAAATCATGCGCAGGTAACGTTGCCCGACCGTGTGCACACAAAGGAGCCCGAGCGGGCACCTATGCCCGAGCGTGTTGTTACCTAACCCGAGTCGTGTAAACCTACGGGCCATTTTGGATTGCAATCAGCCCGAGCGGGCACACCCGCACCACCCGAGCGGGCTCCTCTTCTCGTCAACCCTGTCCCTCACCAAATCTGCGCTCGATGAGGCCGACGCCACGATCTTCCTCGTCGCGGCTCACTTCTTCCGTGCCCTAGCCCTAATCATCATGGCAGCCGCACCTCCGCGTACAAATAGTTCGCCCACGAGTTAAGCCACTGTCCGATGGAGAGCGCCGGACGCAATGCTAGGGCCGAGATGAAACTGCCGTCAGAGTCAGTTCGGCAATCGAAGATCCGAAAAGACGGCAAAGAATTTTTAGGTATTTTACGAAAATCTCTTTTTTCTGTTCATAGCTTTGCCGGAAATCATGAATTCTCCATGAATCGAAATTTGAAATTTGGGAAATTTAATAATTATAACTATTCATAAATTGAAAGAGATGAGAGTTCAACCGATAGGATAAAGCTGATGATACATACAAAAATTAAAACCCAACGAGGCACCCCTAAACTTCCAAAACTTATAACTTTCTACCCACGGAATTAAGATTAATACAAAGAGCCCCATAACTTTGAATTTCTGTCACTTTTACCCCCACTACTTCTGCCTACGGTTAACAAAAAAGTGTAGTAAGCTTCTTTGAGTTAGCCGGAATCAAGAAGAAAAAGGCCATTAAGTTTTTCAGCAACGGTTAGCTCAGCGAATGAACTCTAAGCATTAAAAAAAAAAAACTGGTTTTTTTTGGTCATGTAAATTAGTAAGACTGGTTCGGCCATAAGAAAAACTCTGCCTGGTTCGGTGCCATCATTGCCATTGAAGCTTGAACTGTGGAGTTAGACCCAGATGAGTCAGAAGCTGACGTGGCCACCGGAAAGTGTTGGAAAAGGTTCTGGTTGTGGCTGTGGTTGTGGTGGTGGTACAGTGCGGCCAACTCGGACGGGATTCCGACAGGGATTTGAGACTGAAATTGAGTATTAGTGGCTAGGGCAAAGTTGATATGATCAGAAGAATGGAGCTGTTGTAGACCTAAATGATGATTAACAACGGGTTTCTGCTCGGTCGTCGTTGATTCTAACGAGAGCTTGAGTCGTTTCGCGGCTCCACCGATTGGTAACGCACTTTTCATTATGGTTTCAACGTCGTATCGACTCATTTCAAAGTTTGTCACAGCGTTTACGCCTCGGAACTTAATGGCTGCAATGTCGTAAGCCTCAGCCGCCTCTTCTTCCGTCGCTATAACGTCGTAAAAAACGTAGATTATTCACCCGTCAATGTTAATATCGTTAGATTTCATGTGGATTAGGTTATTTACCAAAGGTTCCGAGGTAAAGATCTTTGTTTCCCGCTACACGACCAATCCTCGCTTGCCAACGTCCCTGCTGATGATGTCTGTCGGAAACATAAGCAACGTTTAATTATTAACGAAAGATAAAAAGTAAGATTTTTGGAGAATATTATCGTATCAATCACACGAATTATATCCGTTAATACCAATGATTCAACATAAGTAACAATTAAGATCAAAGTAAAAACGTATTTTTACCTCGTGACGCCTCTATATATCGACGCTCCACGAGAAAATCCACTACTCTTTCTGACCATAATCGAAAACCAAATTGTTAATTTTGTATATAACAACTAATATTGTAATTACCACACAAATTAAACCACGCATTTACCTCCTAAGAGATGCGATGAATTCTTGCTTCGTTAAGTGTTTCATCTCTTCTAATTCTTTCGTATAATTCGAAATCTACAATCGTTAAATCAAGATTATACAAAATGATAATAGCGTAACGGGCGTTTACGATATTAATCAATTAAAAATTACGAATAATTACTGGGAAATTTGTGGTAGCGGTAGAACCCCAATACTTCAAAGCTGCTAAGTCGTAAGCTCGAGCTGCCTTATCTTCTTTATCATATCCACCTGAGAAAAATTCAAATATTTTTATACGATGCATTGATTTAAATAACTTAAATCAAATAATATAACCGATCCAAAAATAAATTCTTACCTAAATATACTGTCGAAGCAATCGAAAATCCATCCATGATACGAACATTATCCAAAAGAAAACAATGAAAGATTCAGTCTGTTGTTAAAATGGATAAGAGGTATGTAAATATCATATATCGTATTATATATTATATATAATATTAGGATTATTAGGTCAAAGTGGGTCCAAATAAATGTCAAATCGAATTATAGTTTTGCATTGCATGGGACCCATTTATGCTTTTCTTTATTATCTGTGTGAAATGATGGATTTTGTGTAAGAAAAAGTAAGAGGACGTAAGGGAGATATAAATAAAGACAATGAAGGAATAAAATGGCGGCACCTACGTATGAAAATATGAAATAAAAAAATATAAATATTTTTTTTTATCTTCTGTTACATCTCTTCTTTCCTGACTGAAAGTGGAAGCATTGTTAGACCTTTTTTTTATTTAATTTTTTAAAAATAAAATTTAAAATTGGTCCTTCTCTTCACATATGCCATTATACCTTCTGAATCCATCAATCATCATTAAAAAGATAGACAGATCACAAAAAGAAAAAGCTTTAAAGTTTTTGTTTTTTTGAATCTTGCATGCAATTTTCTTTTCATTATTTGAAAAAATAAAATCCCTCCCTTGATTTCCTTTTTGTATTTCAAAATCATAAAAGTAAAAGATCATCCCATTCAAATATGCAATAGCCTATTTCTTTATTTCATTCTTCTCATATGATTTTTTATATAATTACACACAAAAATAAAAATTAATCTTTTTGAATTAAAAAATAAGATAATGGTTACCTTGACGTCCTTTTCTGGCTTGACCTTCTCTTCTACAGCTATTATCCCATAGATGCGCTTCGTATCTTCCCGTCCATCTATGTCTGCATCAATCAAAACAAAAATAATTTTAAAAAAATTGAAACTTTTTATTTAATAATGTAATTATAATTTATAATCATACCCTTTATTAAATATTAACCCAATGAATTAGGAAAATTAGTTTAATTACAGTCTTTACTCACCGAGTGACTCCTCGATATATCGAAGTCCGTTGACCGAACGTATCAGAGATCTTCTTTGAGCTGTTCGACGTTTCTACCGCCACTACAGCCTTATCGTTCACGGCTGTACCGTTCATATTCGCGCTAACGCTACTACAACTGTAGGGATCAGCGTTAGCGTTAGAGTTATTGATATCGCCCTTGGCGTTTTTGTTAACCCTAAGTGATAAAGCTCCACCGTTGTTACAACCACCCGGGAAATTTAGCGTCGGTCCGGATGATTCCACGACGTGACCGAGAAACTCGCCGCATCCTCCAGCTCCGGCGAGGTGAGTCCGGCCGATGGAGGCGGAGTCATCGACTTCAGAACCGGAGTTGGTGGAGAAAGCTGACTGAAAACCAGCGATGGTTTTGAAATCATGGTGATCGGAGAAGAATCCAGCGGTTGTTGCGTGGCGATGGTGGTGGTGGTGTGTGTCGTAGATTTGGGTGAGGGAAGAGTCTTGAGTATCGGTTTGACTATCGGAATAACGAACGATTGAAGAGGAATCTCCGAGAAAATCTTCGAGTTTAGGGATGGGATTTTGGGTGTGAGTTTGTGGATCGATGAAGGTGGTGAGAATGGTTGAATCCGCCATGGAAGCTGCTATATGAGCTTCTTCTTTGAATAATTCCTGAGGCTTCTGGTTCGTCCACCCTAAAAAAGAAAAATTTACTAAATATGCCATTGTAAATCAAATAAACTAATGATTAACTAAAGGAAAATGACATTAAAACACATATTACCAACGAAATGGAAATCATCTTTATGAATCTATGGAAAAATAATTAAAGAAAAACAGCTTCTGAAATGGGAAAGCTCTGATTTTTTTCTCTTATTTCTATCTTTTATCGAGAAACAGACAAGGCAACGAGAAAAAACTGGGATGATTAGGTCATCACTCGGTTAAGGATAAGATACAATGTCGGTTACCAGCATTTACATACACCTATACATATACATATATGCATATAGGAGCAACTAATGTACGAAACAGTTGCACCACGAGTCATATTTTCTATACAATCAGGAAAATCTTCCATTGGATTCGTCTGAGAAATCAAACAAAGTCACAAGAAAGATTATGAATTTATTTTTTTACCATAGAAATTATCGACGAGGTAATGAGGAGAGGCTGCAGAAGAAGCGTCGTAGGGCACAAACTGAGACTGATCAGATGACCTCAGCATCTCCATCGGTGACAGTGAAAACGTTAACCAGTTCGCCATTGAAGCCATCAAAATTTTCTTTAAAAAAAAAAAGTTTAAAATTTGTCTTTCTCTTTCTTCTGTAAATCCTGCGAGATATTTAAAAAAATAGATTAGAAAAATGAGAGAATATTAACGCTTAATCTACTTTTGTGATTCTGAAGAAACAGACAATAAAAATTTATGAAAACCCAGAAGATAGTGCATTGAAACCTGATGAAGCGTTACACTGTTAAGCTTCAGAAATTGTTCATTTCGGACGGAAAACTATGGAAACTCAACGTTAATCACGAGGAACAATGACAGTGTTCACTTTGCTTCAGAAGATCAAATGCATGTCTTCGATTATGTTTCTCACAGAGAGATACATATATATATATAGAGAGAGAGAGAGAGAGGAGAGAGAGAGCTTTGTCGAGATCAAAAGAACAATGCATGAGAACCCATTAGTTGAAATCTTTGGACAAAGAAGACGAAAGAAGAAGCAGAAGATCTTTATAAAGACATTAGAAAAAGGGAAAATTAATTTGAAAAAAAAAATAAAAAATACCACTCACAGTAGAGAGAGAATAGTGTGAGAGCGGTTTTCTTCTGTGTCGACCGGCGTAAAACCGGAGGGGATTTTTTTACTTTTATTTTTAAAAATCAAATCTTTAGAAAACAACTCTCCTTTTCATGCCCTAATATGCATATATATATATATAATTAATTATAATACTATTAGATATACTGAACTTAGATTGCATTTATTGTGAATATGGTGAGAATGACTTAAACGGATTTATTTTATTAAAGAAAAAAGAATCAAATTCCATTAAATGTAACAAAGGTTGGGAATTATTCATATTAATGATTGGATTTAAAAAAACCATGTTCCAAAAAAGGAAGTCAACAAAGTTGGTCCTTTGCATGTATAGATTTATGTGGCTCATTTATGGTAATTCAATACGAACCAATTAATTGATATTCTCATACTAATTTGTTTCAATTTTTGTGATTTTTTTTATCATTATATTTTTGTTGAGAAATTTATTTTTTATAATAGAAGATTTTGAGGTGACTTTTTTAGTACAGCGAGGTAGAAATCATGCGTACAACAAGGTCGCAAAAGATGCGGGAGACGAAATATTAGAAATCAAAAAAGAAACATTTAAAAATAAATAAAATCAGTTATTGATGTGTTAATTTACTAAAATACCCCTTTATTCCGACCACTGGTTCGTCTAGGTTTCACACTCCACCTGTCCTCCATGCAAACCTCTCCCCCACCTTCCCAGTTTTATTTCCGCTTCTCTTAAATAATTAATTTTATATTTTAAAAAGCATATCTTATATAATTCGGCTATAAATAAATAAATAATTTTTTTGAATTATTTTGTATATCTTTTGTGTTAAATATGGGATTCACTCTAACTCATCCCAAAATTAATAAAAATTTAGTATTATTCAATATGATATATATAAATTTAAAATTCATGTTTTAGTAGATTTTATTTTAAAAAATTAATATTATAATCAGAGACTTAACATTGATATATTTAAAACGGAACGAATATAAATTTAAAATATGAGTTTAAATTTAATTAATTTTAAAAACTAGTTAAAAAATTTAAAATTATCAAATATCATATATATAAATTTAAAATTTATATGAGATCATTTATTATAACAACTTAAATTATTACATTCTAATTTTTTTGGACACCCAAACAAATTATGAAAAATAATATTTTTACAAATAAATTTGATATGATTGAGATTTCACTGGAACTTAAACTAAAATACATTATCAAAGTGAAATAGATGATAAAGTGTTCGATTAGAGTGCTCCAACACATGTTCGATCCTACCAATAAATAAATATTTATATGAATAAGAATATGAATTACAATTTATATAAAATCAACGAACCTGCGCTACATTTAAAATAGTAATTAATTTCAATTTGGGGATAAAAGACAAAGTGAGGCGAATGGCGTATGGCCCAAATATTAAAATAAAAAATATAAAAAATAGGTTATGTATAGAGGGTAATAGTAAGGCCTTATATTGTAGGATTCAAATTGAAAAATTAAAAGAACAAATAATAGCTCTAACTTTTGGGTCAAAAAGAATGGTCAAAAACCGGTAAATATTGAGCCGGTTAAAACACCTTTCTCTTTAAAAGAAAAAAAAATATATATATATGTATATATTCCCAATTTTTTTGTTCCTTTACTCCCTAGCCCACTTGAAAAAAATAAATCATAATATTTTCAAAAAATATAGGATATTGTTCGAAGAGGGATTTGAGAGAGAGAAAAATTAAACTATGAATTAACTAAAATATTAATTCCCCAAAATAAGATAAATTAATGAAAAAAATGCTCGTGGGGAACATACCGCCAGATCATCAGGCGGGTTCCCTCTGTAAAACCCAAAGCCAAAAAAAAAATAAAAAGTAAAAAATAAAAAGAGGGTACCCAGCAATTAAGGCACGTGATTAGGGCCTGATGTCGTATTATTTAGATAATTCGTATCCTACTTCCACTTTTTTGGACCGGCACCGCATTCTATATAATTATATATAATATATATACACCATTCGCTAGCTATATGGGTGTCAATTTACCCGGTTTCCGGATTATTTTTATTTTATTATTGTTATTAATTATTATTATTACAAATTATAGTCGTGTGTCCAACTTTATACATACATTTGAATTCAAATAAACCGTTTAAAATGGTATTGATTACCATATATATTCAGATTACCGTATTAAATAATAATATTGAATCCAATATGTAATAACGTTTAATTCGTTCAGATATAATATTAATACACATGGACGTCTTAATCGTGGATTTATTATGTCTAAACAAATTTCAATATGAAATAATAATGAATGGCTATTTCTGATTTCCTATCGACGTGGCATTTTTTGTATTTTAAGGGCATTTGTAATATTTACGTTCACTCACCAATATTGGTGTATTTGATTATGAAATTTATATTGAAATTTAAAAATATATAATAAACTATGCAATCTACATTTATAAAATATAAATATTATATTTAAAATTATCAAAATCATGTGGTATTGTTGGTATTCTAAATACATTGATAATATATATATATGTTTTCGTTATATATATTGTATTTCATTTAATTAACGAGATTTAATAGTTTTGTCCTCATGCTTACTCAAAGCTCTGCGATATCTGTTTATAAAAAATATTATATGAAATAACTTTGCTTCCAAATCATTTAATTGCATGTGGCGTCACACGTGGAAATGGTTACACCTTCCCCTCCATATCGAATGTTACCCTTTTGACAAAAGAACAAAAAAAAGTTCCTTATTACGTACAAATATATAATAATATATAGCCACACATTATATATATCGTATATATATATGTATAGAGTATACACATCCACACACTCTATATATCGTATATATATGTATGTATATAGTATACAAGACCCATATTACTCACATATATCATTGGCAATCGTAGTAACCCGAGCGAACGATCTGTTTACATACGATGGTTGGTCGCACCCGCACGTGGTGAAGACCCTCCGACTTGGAGAGTTTCTCTATGACACTATTCTTGAGCAGACCCTAAAAACACAATATTTCTGTACGCGTGGGTTGGTCATAATCGCACGTGCTCTACACCTCTCTAACGATCGGGTTTCCAATGAGATCGGGCTGAAGTCATCATCATCGGTTAATGCAAGTGTTTATGAGGTGGAACACTCAAATAGGAAACAGTACTCATAGACCTCGACTCTGGTTGATCCCGAAACGGAAACATAGTCCCGTAGAACACATCATGAGACACTACAAAAAAACAGGCCATTTCCAACGGACATATCCGTTGGAAAAGGCCAAAAATCCGTTGGGAATGGCCTTTTGCAACGGACTGCAACGGATTTTAGTCCGTTGCGAATAGCGCGTTAGAAATTCGGATCCGTCGCAATTCGCAACGGATGGACGACGGATAAATTCCGTTGCAAAGTGGTGACGGATGTTCCAACGGACAAATCCGTTGCAAATATTGTAACAGAAGCCCGTTGCCAGTATTGGTGACGGATGCCCGTCGCAAATTGAACTGAACCTCCTAATGCGACTTCGTGCGGTAAATGAATCGTCAAATGCTCCATAACATCAAAGAATGATGGTCGAAAAATATTCTCTAAGTAACAAAGTATAGTTACTATGTTATTTTCGAGTCGACGAACCACATCCATACTCAAATTTCTCAAACATAAATCTCGGAAGAATAGGCCAATACCTATAACATGAAAGTATTATTAGTGTATTTAACAAATATTCACACTACATATTAATATAAAATCAACCACATACCTCCAATTGCTTCGTGTGCATGTTTGTCCATCGATTTAGAAAAAATATCGGAAGTAGTCTTTGCATGAATACATGAAGTAGTCTCAGACAAATTATTTTCAGTCTTCAAATTCATCAAACGTGCAGACAGAGATAACTGTGATAAACCACTCCTACAACCATCATAAAGTGGATTCCTAGCACTTTCTAGCATTTCAAAAAAACTTTTTGCTTCTTCATTCATATCTTCTTCAATATTTTCGTTTCTTTCACGAAATACATTTTGCACCATTTCCACATAAGGGTTCATTTCTACATCTTGAGAAGACTCAAATTCATCATGATGTATAGTGCCCCTACTAAAGTTTTCCACAACATTACTAGGTCGTGGTGCAAAATTTTATCCATGACATAACCACATGAAATAATTCGGAGTAAATCCTCTTAAATAAAGATGCTTCCAAACAGTTCTCTCATTAACAAATTTTTCATTCTTGCATTTGACGCATGGACAAACCAACGTACCCGTTTCTTTGTAACAAATTTTTCATAAACTGTGTGACGCCTTCTATATACTCTTTCGATACGCTTTGAGATTCTGGATCAATTCTTCTATACATCCATTGTCTACAAACGAAAATGTTCGATCTTGATGAAGATGCAAACACTATAGAAGATATGCGGTGAAAAATATGAGAGTTGCTTATGAAAAACGAATCAATGGTTGAGGGGTTAAATAGATTATTTATACACGAATTAAGGACGGATTAGGGACTAAGAAATTAATTTTCCGAAAAATCGTCTAGAATCCGTTCCTAAAATGGTTTTTAAAGTCCTAAATTTAGAGACGGTCCCAAATCCGTCCCCAAATTTAGGGACGGAAAAAGATATCGTCCCTAAATTGGGGACGGATAATCTGGCTGTCCCTAAATTTAGGGACGACAGAAATGTCTGTCTCTAAATTAGGGACGACAACAAATTCCGTCCCCAATTTAGGGATGACAGAAATTTCCTTCCCCAATTTAGGGACGCCATACTCATATGTCCCTAATTGGTCCGCAATTAGGGACGGATTAGGGACGACTCTTCGGTACCCAAATTTGGGGACGGATTCGGGACTGATATCATTTTCCGTCCCTAATCCGTGTATAATTCGTCCCTAAATTTAGGGACGGAAATGTCGGTCCCCAAATTTCGTCCCTAATCTTGAATTTTCTAGTAGTGTTCACGTTATTCATCCGCTCCAATCAACATCCTCATAGTGCGTTCCTGAATAACTCATAACTTGTGAGTGATTTGCACAATATGTTGCATGTTGGCCAACATCTGTGACAATGAGATACGGTTACAACTCAAATCAGGAATGTGAAAAACGTTGTGAATAGTGAAATTATCACAGAGAACCATGTAACCCTGTTGTCATGCAAAGGTATTACGTCCTTTCATAAGTCCAACACAACACATCAACATATCTCTCACATCTCGCTACAGTTCGAAGCAATGTTTCATATGATTTCCACCATCTAAATATATAAGCCATTGAACAGGTTATGCCTTACCTGCTTGTGTTTTCGTTGCTCCGAGTTCGTTTGTGAGAAGGTTTAGAAGCTATTTCCAGTTATCTCCACTTAAACTGTTGATTTGCTTTTGTCACTATCTCGGAAACGAATTCGGAGCAACGAAACACAAATAGATAAGGCATAACCAATTCATCTACATACCCCACCACATTTGCTTGTACCATGGGATGGTGATCTTTACCATTTGAATTATGTTTAGACCGCGGACCACCTCCTCTGCGGTACCTTCCACGGGGAACATTACCAGCACATGCAATATCATCTCCTCGTCTTTCCCATTACCAATCTAGGAAACCAATCAACTCGAAACAACGGTCGATGGTGTGATCGAATGAAGACACTGTGAGCACCGAAGCGTGGAATCAATCCATTGATCTGAACGAGAACCCTGTTTCGAGTTAGTCCGAACCGCAAAAGCAGTGATGTTCAGTTTCTCCACGCCGGATTTGGAAAGGTAGGATGAGAGTTTTCATCTTGTACCACAACACATAAACCTTCGTCAAAAACAGAATTGGATCCATATGAAGTATGTTAGAGTGGATCGTGCTAAATAACGAGTCATCGAGGCCGAGAAGGAACAAGCGAACCTTGTCGTCCTCTCGCTTCTTCTCCATCAATTTGGGGAGGTCACATTTACACACTCCGCATATACAACCATCACATGTATCATATGAGACGAGCTGTTTCCTACACGGTTCAACTTGTTGAAGTATATCGTCACAGACCTAGTTTGCAAGCAAATAACTTAGCTTTCAATTTGAGAATTTTGGGATCATTCCCTACCGAAAACAGAGTGTTGCTTTTTCCCACAACTCGAGCACCAATTCGATATGAGAAACATTCAATCAAATGCTTGGATGTAGGGTATTACATATCCATGAAACTAGAACCGACTTGTTTGCCCGCCAATCATCAATACCTCCGGACATTTTAGTTGGTTTAAGGATTTATCCATCCACAAAATCAAACTTCTTACGAGAGCGTAACTTTGTGCGAATCTCACGAGCCCATTTGACATAATTGTGGTTGTTTAGAGTCGCATGCGCGATTATGCAACTGAGGTTGTCACTCGCTGTGAGATCGAATGGGTTGATTGTTCGACGAGTGGGACCCACAACCAGAGTCGGGATAAAAGCTGCTTCATTGGTCGATATCCAAAAACATGATTGAGACAAACACCGACAGACGAACACGATCATAACTGAACACGGGCAACATGAGGAGTAACTGAACACGACAGCGAACACGGTCGAACAATAACACGATCAAGACATAACACGGTCGGAATCGAACACGAACAACACGAGCAGTAACTGAACACGATAGTGCACGGTCGAATAGTAACACGGTCAAGACAAAACACGGGGAAACGAACACGAGCAACACGAGCAGTAACTGAACACGACAACAAACACGACAAACATCGCAGATCATGAATCAACACGACCAACAAAGCACGATCAGAGCTGAGCACCACTCAGATCTAGAACACGAGCATGCGAAAAGTACCTAAAAATGGTAGAGAATGTTGTACAAGGAATAAGTATCAAATTTTCTCTAAAACTCTGATACCATGATACAGAACAAATATTCGAAGAGAATGTTGTACCAGAAATAAGTATCGAATTCGTCCTAACCTTAACCCTATTAAGTTACGATAAAATTATAAAATTACCCTTGATTTTGTATTAATTGAATTTTAAAATGTTGTATTCATATTCTTATAAGTTCAATTTTTTAAAAAGTATACATTATTTAAAATTTGTGATCTTTGAAATGATGCGCCATGTCAGTCACACGAGGCTAAACTTAGCAACATGATAAAATAAGTATACACGCTTCATCATTTCCACCGTGTAAACCATGTAACATATATCATATAAATCGTATACAATTAACATGTGTGTGTATATACTTATAAATCGACTGCATGTATAACTCTGTATATTTTAAGATAGTGACGTTCCATTGCTTACAATTATTTATAAAAAGGTACATATAATACTCTTAATTATCGCGTTATATATATATAAGATTCAAAATCAGATAGAAAAAATATCCTGATTCGTTAGATATATAAAAAAAAGGAATAAAGTGATAATGATGATAATAATATGAACATGTCTTAAAGGTATTGACAACAAGCTCTCCTAATCATCGTTCTTATCTTGGATTATTCCCAATGCCGTATATATATATATTTTTTATTTTTATATATGATGGGCATGATAGTTTTTTTTATTAATATTGTTGTTTAATTATAGTTTTATTAAATGTAAATTATTTTGGGAGGTCCAATGACTAGGGTTAAGTGAAACCAGTTTGCTTTTGACCTTTGACCGAGGAGGCACGTGCGCAGCATCTTTTGATTCATAATGTCTTTGGTCGAAGAGTTCGGTAACGCACGTGCGCCCCTGTCTTCCCTCTCTCTTCCCTTGTCTTAATCTCCTTAATTAAACCTTTTATTTATTTTTTATTTAACTTTAACCGTATCCTTTTTTAAAATATTATACATTTTGGTCGTATTCAGTTAAATTTTATTGGGTAAAGTAAAAGGGAACAGAATATTTTGACATTTTCACCGGAGAAAAAATGTAAATGTGAACGTAATTCATACGGGGGTTAATTTATTTTATCTCCATAATAATCATAATGGCACGAACTAGAACAAGGTTAAATTTTAAAATTGAAGTAAAATAACATTATAATAGTTCATAGGTGACAAGGCCTACAAATAATATACATAAAATGTTTATTTATTTAAACTTTCTTACTTTTACAGCAAAACTCGCAAGAGGGTTTGATTAATTAGTCAAACAAAAACAGCCGTGAAAGTAAGAATAACGCGACCCTGCAAGCTGTAACCATCCAATTAAATTTATCTTTTAAGGTAAATAACATCAACATATTCAATGGGAAAAATATCAAGATATTTCGTATCACTCCACGTAAATCTTTGTAAATTTTTTATAGATCTAATAAAAAAATTGAAAAAAAATATATGTGTTTTTATATTTTATTAGTAAAAATATATATGAGTTGATATTTTTTTAATAAAACGAAATCTATTTTAAAATTAAAACGAACGAATTGTTTTTAAGTTTGAAAGTAATTTTTAATATTTTTCGAACGATTTTTGAGCGATTTCGAAGATTTCATCGATCATATGGATCGTAAAAATCATATAGATAATAAGGGTCATATAAATCAAAAGAGTAACAAAGATTACATTGTATGGATCACATGAATAATTTAGAAATATCTAAAATTGAAAAGGTAGGTTATTATATATTAATTAAATAATTATTACAAATTACAATGTAATGCTATTTGATATATTGAAATTTGAGTAGTGTTATTATCAGGTAACAACTAATCATTTAGATACGTGACATATTTATTATGTATATATTATTATTAAGTAAAACATATTAGCAGATCCAAAGTGGCTTATTTGTCTTGACGTTGATGGATTACTTTGTTCTGAAGCTACTGTTCATAACTTTTCCCCTATTATTTTATGGTTTTTAATGTAATTTTTTTATGTTATGTGTGAACGAACGTCATCATATTTAACCTTTGTAATTTTTTATTTTTATTTTTATTTGGAGCCATAATATATTATAATATACAAAATTAATTTGTTCAATAAACAACATAAGAAAGTGTATTTCACTCTTTAATTGGGATTTTCTATTACATAATGTAAATATTAGTAAGAATCTTAAAAAGACATAATGGGCACAAAAGGCCGAATAGTCTTTTGAAATTTATAAAACGATAAATAATGGGCCTTTATAAAGCCCATAATGAAATTATATAATTTTAAGATTGGGTTTGATTAAATTGTTTATATTTTTATGTATGGTTTAAGTTCACGTCTAAATTTAAAATAGTTAGAAAAAAATTAAAATAAAAAATTATCACAATAAATAAATGTAACATCGATTAATTTAGTATAGAACATATGTTACGAGTTGGTTGCTTAGTTTTACTTGCCATCTAATTTAATAATATAATCATTTGAATACGAATAACTGCATTAGATTTAGATTGTAAAAAATGTAATAATTGTTAAAAGGATAACAAATTAAAGGGGTTAATTGTGATGACCGTACCGTTCCAAGGATTATAAATTGCCAAAATAAATGATTATTATCACTTAAATATTATTTTATTGACATTTATATTCAACCTTTTTTAGAAACACAATTTCCATTAGTATTGCTTTTTAATTATTTGATTAATATATATATATATATATATATATATATAAATGCTGCAATAGAAAATGTATGAAGATTTAAATCTATATATAAAAAGTTTATAATTTTTCTAGCTCTTGAGCTATTTTCGATGTTCAGCCTTTCACCTCATCAATCTGCATTTATTAAAAAAATCCTAATTTGCATTCATCTTACCTCCTTTCTTCCATCTTCCACGATATCTCCCACGATCTCTCTCTCTTCTCCCCTAAACGGCTGGTAAGACCGAGAGGCTCTCCTATATCCATCAGTAAACGAGCGACGGACAGTGAAGACGAATGGTGAAGACAACAGGTAGTGAATACGGCGGGTAATGAGCACGAGCAGCCTTACGTGTTCTTGCCTCTGCTTCCGCTCTGCATCTCGAATTTGTCCCGCATAGGTATTTGGATTCGATCGCCTCGACTTCCGCTACTCCTTTTTTATGTCCTTGTTATGATCGATGAGCAAATGGTTTTCCTGATTTCAGTTTGTTGTCTCTGGTTCCTGTGGTCGCTCTAAAACACAAGCTGAGAGAGAGCAGCAATATATGCCCACATGCTTTAGCTTCTTCTGTTGCAGCTGGAGGACTAAGAGCTGCTGCAGAGCGTGCTCAGATAGCTCTAGGTCATTGTGCTTTATTGGAGGCTCGAGGTTTGTCTCTCGGTCCAGTTCTTTTAAAGCACTTCAAGCCTATTGTTGAACGGGCATTGGAGGCCAATCTGAAACGAATTGAAGAAATCATTGCTGCTATGGAGAAGGCCTCCAAGTTGGCCGTCGTCGGCGGAAGAGTAGACAACACGACGAGGATGTGCTATTTCCAGCTTCGTAGCAATTGGGCTTGACTGGTTCGCCTTCTTCGATCCTCATCAGCTTTAGTCGCAACGTTTAGGCAAATGTGAGAATTCGAGGAACAACAAACGCAAAGCTTGATTGACCAAAGGATCAAGGAGCAGCTCGGTCAAGCTGCAGCATTTCAGCAGGTTGGTGCGATCTGCAATCAACATATGCTCGTCAGTCCCATTCTCTCCAGACCCATTCCACCACCTGTAAATTTACCCTTGGGGATGAGGCCTCCCATTCAGCCGAGATCCATGCCCCGTGCTTCAGGCTATTCATGTTAACTTTTTACTATGATCGTTACATCTTTTGCATGCATTAGTTAAATCTTACTACACGTGCTATTGATTCTTGTACCTTGTTTAGGTTATATGTCTGCCCCGGGGGTAAAACCACTGATGATGATAGCACCACTTGGTGCACCTTTTCCACCGCAAAATGGTCCTCTGAGACCACCCTCAAGCATGGCTCCGATGCCAATTCCAGGGAGTACCACACCACTCATTTGAACGAGCCCATCCTTATCAACCTAATCCTGCGCCACCAGCTGAGTGCTGGTTTCGAAAATTCAAACGTCAGTGCCAAAAGTCCTGAACAGAGTTAGTAGTTAGCTGAATGCCCATCTTTGTTGACATCCAATTTTTCCATCAGAGCATTGTGTTTGTTCTCGACCTTTTAAAGTAAATTATATAGGAAGAAATGTAGAATATGTAATGTGAATGAAATTGCATCATTTTGTTCATCACATTCTCTCTTCATATATGTGGCATGCTACTGATATCATAACATTAGGTAGCTGCACCACTCCAGATGAACCAAAATCTATATTAGTACTCTGAAAAAACTCGAGGAGTTGTTGGAGGTCTTGTGTTTCTTTGGTTCCTTGTGATAGCATAAGTGAAAAGTTGATACCTGCAACAAGCAAGTGAGGCCAGCTATTCAACTATTCATGAGATACCCTTCAGACTGGATTGAACTTTTCAGTCAAGAAAAGAAAACCGACATTCGTAGAGTTCGAATTCCTCCATTTAGATGCATGAAAAGTCTTCTGTTGTAATGGTTTTACTGAGATTCGAGGTTATTCAACTTCAAAATTAGGTGTTGCATCGCTAACTAGGTCCTTATGAATGTTAAGGTTTGCTATTTTGATGATTACAACTTTGTTTAACCCTTTATTTGATTACTAAAAGGATTGTTCACATCTGGCTGCTGCAGATGATTGGGTGCTCACATATCCTCCTGCTGGTAGTCGCCATGCAAGTACAACGTTTCAGAATAAGCTTACACCAAGTGCTCACCGGTTTAATCTGATGAGTTAGGTAATTAATATAGTTCTTTGTTGGGGTTTTAGCTCGAACAACAGTGTTCAAGTTTGCTGATTCTGGAAGACTCTTGCTGGTGGGATTCTTTCTCTTTGTGTTTATTATCTATAAATAATGGCTTTGTGGTCTAATCTATTGCTTGACTGGTAAAGTCAATTATCAACTGACCCGCGCGACTAGGTACATGTTTCTACGGTGCCTTAGCTCTAGCCACAGAGAAACCCACGAACGAACTCATGGAGAAATCGCCAGCGGGAAGAACAAAACCGCTCATCACTAACATCATGTGGAGAAATCTACTAGCTGAGGCTCTTAACCAGATATCCATCTTGTTGACTTTACAGTTCAGAGGAAAATCCATCTTCGGAGTGACTGAGGAAGTAAAAGACACGTTAATATTCAACATCTTTGTTCTTTGTCAGGTTTTCAATGAGTTCGCCGCAAGGAAGCTTGAGAAAAAGAATGTCTTCGAGGGCATACACAAGAACAAGTTGTTCGTGGGAATCATCTTTGTGACGATTGTTCTTCAGGTGGTGATGGTTGAGTTTCTGAAGAGGTTTGCTGATACAGAGAGACTTACTTGGGGCCAATGGGGCATCTGTGTGGTAGTTGCAGCCGTCTCGTGGCCGATTGGGTGGTTGGTCAAGTGTGTTCCAGTTCCAAAGAGACATTTCTTCAGCTACCTCAAATGGAAGAAGACAATATGAGTCTGTAACTACAAGCAGTAAATTACAAATTTTAATGGGGGATTAGTCTGTTAAAAATGTGTACAATAAAAATATTTAAAAGGATCAACCTACATGTCATATATGTATGGATATTTGAAGCTCTTATCAAAATGATTCGTTAAAATAGATAATTTACACGAAGAATTTAAGATAAATTATGGGGGTATGATTTTATCAGATATCCAAGTGGCATAAAAATTATTGTATCATGGTATCGTAGAAACATGTACCTATTTTACGAGTCAAATGGAAATATTGCAATTTAGCTTTTTGGCTATTTTCTAACTAAATTTCTTATGTTTTTTTTTGAAAAACAAGTAGGAAATATATCTTTGGGGCATCACCAATCTACGAAGTATTCTCATATATATATATGTATATATTTATATATCACTACCTTTGATGCTATATAATAAAGTAAACACAATTGACTATGGATCCTACAGTCCATTATATCTCTTTTTTGTCAAAATCCCGAGTACTTGAAAGTCATGTTTATTTACCTAATTTATTTTGGATATTTAGAATTATATTTCTCCTCATTAAATATCAAATCATAAATAAAAAATTAAGTTTTATTATTTAAATTAATTGTATACAGAAACATAATATAGAAAAATAAAATCCAGTATATGTGAATTGAAAAAAAAATCTTTTACCATTTAAGGTCGTCTTGATTGTGTTATATTTAGTTCATATTAAAAAAAGACAAAAACAGAACACAACCTAACTATGTTTTAATCCCACCACAAAGTCAATCTATCGCTAATCCCACCACCGCAACTGGTAAAGTAAAAAACAGAACATAACCTGATAATCTAGCCATAGGGGGTTGATTTTTTCTGAATTAATTTTTTTATATTTAACCAAGCTTTGTCTCTTAGATTTCTCATGTTAAGGTTGAAATTTTCAAAGGTTGTCTCTTTTTGTTACCTGGTTGTAATTTGATGAGTTTATTTCAACGGTTTGGTGTTTAAGGCGACTCCTCCTAAAGCGTCCATGTGGCTTATCAAAAGCCATATTACCTTTGTCAAAATGGTTGATTGCTACTTTTTTTTATGGTCTTATTTTGATCGATGAGCAAATGGGATATTCCTATTTCAGTTTTTTCGCCTTTGGTTCCTAAGTTTAGGCTCAGAGCTGTAATGGCGTTGTCTGGTTGCGTTGTTAGCAATTTTGCCTTTATATTTGTGATGCATTTTCATTCAATACTTTGTCATACTATTAAAATATTTTAATATTCTTCATTGAACTATTGTATAAAATTTATACACATTTTAAAAATTACAATGATATATCTTCCCACGCATCACCCGATATATACCTAATATTTCAAAATAATGCAACTAGAAAAAATGTAAAATAATGCCAACACGCCAACACGTTATTAGATTTTTTCAAACTATTCCACATGTAACTTTCCTGACATTGACATTGACATCTGCTTAGATTTTATAATATATATATATATATATATATTGTTATAATGCATAACATGGCATGAACGATTAATTCTTACAACATAAATATTTAATATTTGATTCCCTGCTAAAACAATTTGTTGTCTATACATTTTAATGAATGTGAACCTTTTGTGTGCCACAAAATAAATGATGGATTTAATACCATAATATAAAGAGTTTTATAATAAATAATGATCCAATTTGGTGCTTAGTTCAATGATCGTTAAATTTCATATCTATATTTTGGAACTTTAAAAGGCGTATATATATATATATATGTAATAGTTATTATAAATGAACAAAAAATCATAATTAAATATGGAGATATATACAATATATTTGCCTAGGCTACAAATAACGGTCGGTGTTTTTTCCCAACCTTAATCTTTATCACAATAATGTATATATATTTATTTGTAGTTAATTTTTATTTTATATATAACGTTAATTCATATAAAATTTTTGGTAATCAATTTTCATCCAATAGTTATATTTTCAAGTCATCGCCTATTATTAATATATAATGCATATAACAATGATCAAATTTTTATATTTATATAAATCGACCTATAAAATTGAACTTATAATTAGGATTGAGCAAATAATGAATATTTACGAATATTGGACCATTTGTATTTGGATTCGACGAATTTCCAAATTTAGTATTTGTATTTATATTTGTAAATTCATATATTTGTAAATACGAATATATGTTGAATATACGGATATCCGTCGGATATACGGATATTCGTATCTGAACCTAAATTTTTTTAACTTTTTAATAAAAAAATTAATAATCATCAAATATAATCTAAAAATAAAATTTCAAATCACGCAAAGATGCAAATATACATAATATAAATAAAACAAACCACAAAATCTTCACATTCATCTCCACACCAATAATTTAAATTTAGTTTCGTAGATGATTGTACAAATATCGTCAGTTCACCTTACAAGGAAACAAATTGTTAGATTACATACTAAAATAAAATTCGCAAAAAGTTATATATTTAGTGAGCTCTGTATTTTTTCATATATTACAATGCGTCTATAACATTATCAGATCCATTTGGATTAGAACCAATCTTGAGTATAAATTAAATCTTCAACAATATTGGTTATTTTAAAATATTTGATATTTTAGTCCTCCAATCATAAATATATTACATATTTACCTACATATGTTTATATAAATAAATGTTTAAATAAGATTAATAATGTTTTTTTTTCAATTTGATCATTAAAATTAATTTTGTTATATATGTACCTATATATTAACTAAATTTTCCATTTAATATTTGAAGATACGATTAGTTCGGATAATTGAGTCTACTATTTGTATTTGTATTTATCGAATATCTGATTTCTAATATTTTTATTTGTATTTGTATCAACGGATATTTGAATTTTCAGTTCGAATATGAATCGGATACGAATGAGATACGAATACTTCGAATATTTTGTCGAGTCCTATTTATAATATATATATATATATATCATTTTTATGATAAAAATAAAAAAGTTTGGATGAAACGTGGAGGGTTTGGGAGTCAATTAGATGAAAAGTCAAAAGGGTCTTCTCTTCTTGCTTAGGTATTTGCAGAACAAAGAGATATAAAACAAATATTTGTCAGAAGAAGAAACAGAAAGAAGAATAAGAATGGAGAAAGTATATGTAGCTGTCGGAACCGATATTCAAGATGGTTACAAAGCCATTGATTGGGCCCTCAAGAAATGGAATTCTCTCTCTCTTTCCATTGTTATCCTCCATTTCTGCAACATCTCCAAGGATTTTGTTTCCACCCCTTGTAATTCATCTCTCTCCCCCTCTCTCTCTCTCTCTATATATATATATATACACAGTTCATACAGATATATAATATGAATGTATATATGCATGCACATGGGTTTTGTGTCTTCAATCAAGATGAATACGATCATGAATAAGCCATTAACTAAATCTCTCTCTCTCTCTCTCTCTCCCTCTTTCTCTCTATCTCTCTATATATATAATATATATAGTTTCATGCAGATATATATGTGTATGTATATGCTTCTTTCTGAATTTCTTTTCCATATACATGGACATGGGTTTTGTGTCTTCATTCAAAGACGAATATACAATCAGAATAAACCATTAACTAAACCGGTCGGTTATCTACTGATTCATGTTTTCGGTTTGTGGTTAACCATTGTTAACCAGTTGGGAAGCTTCCGGTTAGTTCTGTGAGCGAGGAGAAGCTAGAAGTTCTCAGGAAATACGAGGAAGAGAAAACTGATAAGTTATTATCCAAATATATTGCTTTCTCTGGCAAGGTTTGATCGATTTCTTTTTTTTGGAGTCATAAATAGAATAATATAATTTTCCGGGTCTAAAAAAGTATTATTTTTTCCAGGTGAAAACAGAAATACTCAAAGTTGAAAAACAAGAGCAGCCAATTCAAATGGTCATTGTAGATTTGATCTTCAAACTTAGGATCACTAAACTCGTCATGGATATCACCTTCATGAGATCTTCATCTTGGTATTCATTAATTATAAACTTACCTCATAACTTTTACTTTATTAACAAATTGCCCCACTAATTCTAAACATTACAATTTCATCCCTGTAAATGCAGGAAATCGAAGAGTGCGATAAGCGGGTCTTTCTACGTTTATAAACATAAACCCGAATTTTGCGAATTTTACATAATATGCGGAGGAAAAATGGTGACTTTGAAGAGGGATAATGGAGTCATAAATAGAATAATATAATTTTCCGGGTCTAAAAAAGTATTATTTTTTCCAGGTGAAAACAGAAATACTCAAAGTTGAAAAACAAGAGCAGCCAATTCAAATGGTCATTGTAGATTTGATCTTCAAACTTAGGATCACTAAACTCGTCATGGATATCACCTTCATGAGATCTTCATCTTGGTATTCATTAATTATAAACTTACCTCATAACTTTTACTTTATTAACAAATTGCCCCACTAATTCTAAACATTACAATTTCATCCCTGTAAATGCAGGAAATCGAAGAGTGCGATAAGCGGGTCTTTCTACGTTTATAAACATAAACCCGAATTTTGCGAATTTTACATAATATGCGGAGGAAAAATGGTGACTTTGAAGAGGGATAATGATTGTAGCAATTTTAGGAACTGGATTGGTAATATGTTCAATGATTCGGTAAGAAATCTTGACCGTTCATTAACCAACGGTGAAGATTTAACGAATAGTGAGAAGAATCCATGGGACAAGAATAAGAGAGAAACAGAGGATTATTTCCAGCAATTATTATGTTTAAATTTAGACGAAGAGACAGAAGATGATGATGATGGTGATATGGAGATAGACGACGTGCTTCAACATATGGTAATATTATATGTATATTCCATAATATTATTCTCTAAGTCTATAATTACTATAAATCATAACAATATTCAATCATTATCTATTTTTTTATAAAATCAAAAGTAAGAATAAAGGTATGAAAACATAATATTTAACCATTGAAAAGTTCTACTAATAAATTTAAAAAATTGATATTTTTAATAATTGACGTGTTTTAGTTTTACACCTAGTTTTAGTAAATTACAAATGACAATCATTTGATAATTTTAATAATTGAATATCGTTTTAACAATTCTAATAATTGAGGGTTTTCAAGACAAAAACGAAAATTTAAGACATATTTTAAAGTTTTAAAAACTTGTTTTTTATTCGATAATTTAACCAACGTAAAGTTCTCTTAATAATTGAAAAATTCATTTTTATTCGAAAATTTTAATAATCGATGGGTTATCTAAACCCAATATTAGTAAACCACACATGAAAATGATTTGATAAGTCCAAAAACGAAAACTTTAGACAAATTTTAAAGTTTTAATTTGTTTTTAATTTTGGAAACGTAAGAACGAAGAAGAGAAGATAGAGTATGTAAAGAGAAAAACAAAAGAAGAGACAAAAACAAACGTTGAAAGACAAGTCAAAGCTGAATGGACAATCTCATTATGCAGCAAAAGGGTACACTTAAAATTCCAAATAAAACTTAAATTCAAAATCTTGAAAATCAGATCTTATGATTCAGACTTTGTGTTCCACAGATAGAAGAACTTGAAACATGGATCAAGGAAGAAACAGAAAAACGAATTATAATCAATGAAACTCTAAAGAAAGAGAAAGAACAACTCGATCAAATTACGAGAGATGTCGAAGAGGGCAATACGAAGCTAAGTTCTTTCGTCCTTGTCCAAGGAGACCTCTCAAGCAAGCTTCGAACCCTAACAATGGCTAAGTCAAATGCTGAGGTTCAGTTACAGAAGTTTGTCTTACAAAGAGGTGAAATGATCAAAGAGATTGAGAAACTGAGGCATCAGAGGGATATTTTTACTCGTAGGATTGATTTCTGTAAGGAGAAAGATGCTATAAGTGTTGATGAAGATGTAAGGTGCAGATACAGGGAATATACGGCGGAGGATGTTCGGTTGGCGACTGATGGTTTTTCTGATAGATGGAGGCTGAAATCCGGTGGTAATTGGACGAATGTATACCGGGGAAGGATAAAGTATACAACTTTGGCAGTCAAAATGGTCGGTGATTGTTTGTCGGAACAGGAATTCCGATCTAAGGTAAAGACAAAAGTTGTTTTTGTGTTGATTGGTAAGGTTGGACAAAATATTCGAAGTATTCGTAACCGGTTCGTATTTGAAACGTATTCGATCCGAAAATGTAAATTAAAAAAAAAACAAATACATGTACAAATATAAAAAATTAGATATTCGACAAATATAAATACAAATATTATATTCAATTATTTGCAATTATTCGTATCCATAAATATTAAATAAATATTTATTTAATATATAGATATGTATAATAAAACTAATTTTAAAAATCAAATTATAAATAAAAAACATTGTCAATTTTATTTTTGAAAACCAAATATAAAATATATAAAAAAATAGTCACTATATTTAAAATTTGAAGGATTAAAATGTAATTTACAAATTTTTAACCCTAGTGGAGTCATTAGATTAGATGATTGAGAAATTGATGTGATTGGTGTTCATATATTTATATTATGTTTTTTGTGTATATATGCAATTTGAAGACTACTTAATAATTATCAACTTTTTATAAGATTCTTTTATAGATTTTTTTTTAAAAATTGATTTGGATACGGATATCCGACGAATATCCGAATATTTACGAATACGAATAGTAAAATCGAATATTCGACGGATAAGAATACGAATAGTCGGATATTTGCAATTATTCGGTATTTGCCTAACCCTATTGATAGATGGGTTTAATGATTGTAGATAGAAAGATGGTTTTGAGTGGTTGTTTTATGGATGTTAACAGGTGGGAGTATTGAGTGAAATTAGACATCCTAATTTGGTAGCAATTATTGGTTTCAGTTTGGAGCCAAAATGCTTACTATTTGAGTATATGCATAATGGGAACTTGAGGGATAGTCTTTTCACATCACAGAGGAAACCAGGACGAAGTAGGATACTTCAATGGCATGACAGAATTCGGATAGCTCATCAGGTGTGTTCTGGTTTAGGGTTTCTCCATTCGGCTATGCCTAAACCGATTGTCCACGGTCATTTGACGCCTTCCAAGATCCTCTTGGACCGTAACCTTGTGCCGAAAATAAACGGGTTTGGACTTATCGTAGACAACGATCAATCCGATACAAAACCTGATATCAGAGCTTTTGGGGTTTTACTTTTACATCTTTTGACTGGGAGGAACTGGCCTGGATTGCTTAAGGCAATGACAATGAACCAAACAGCTGTTCTTAAGGATTTGGATGAGATGGCGGGTAAATGGCCGTTAGATCTGGCAAAGGCAGTTGCTGAATTGGCGATCAAGTGTTTATCGGTTAACAGGGAAGGGAGTATGGATATGGGACTCGGTATGATAATGGAAGAATTGGGAAAGATAAGGCAAAAGTCAGATGAATTTAGGATCAAAAAAGGGTACGAGGAGGATCTAAATGATGTACCAAGTGTTTTCCACTGTCCTATACTTCAGGTAAGTGTAACTATGTCACTTGGATTTGGCAAATGTGTCATGGGGTGGCCAATCCGGCTTTCAATCCGGGTTCCTCGAGTTTTGATCCGGGTTCGGGTTCTTCCATTTTACGAAAATTGAACCCGAATGTTTTTCGATCTGGGTTCTTCGGGTATCGATTCGGGTTCTGAAGCATTGAACCCAAAGTAACCCAAATCAAATTCGGTATCCATGAGTTATTCAGGTTATTCAAGTTATTTGAGTTATTCGGGTTCGGGTTATTTGGATTCGGGTTATTCAGGTTTTGTAAGAGGTTTTCGGGTTCTCTAAAAAACAAGTTAACATAAAAAAATTAAAAAAAATACATATCTAAATTAGATAATATAACTCATAAGATCATCAATTCCTAATGAAATTGATGTAGCAGTAAATACCAAAATAAAATAAATTCTAAAAAACTAAAATATTAGCCGTATGGTTCTTAGAATTAGATCTAAAATTTAATTTGAGTTCCTCGGATTCCGCGGGTTTAACTCGAACCCGGATCCGGACCGAACCGAACGGGTTCTAAAATTTGAAGCCATATGAGTTTTTAGGGTAACTCGTTTTGTAAACGATACGGGTTTTTCGAATTGATTCGGGTCAGTCTGATACGGGTAACCCGGATTGGCTATCTCATAAATCACTCTTGTATTGCAGGAGGTAATGAAGAACCCTCATATAGCGGCTGATGGGTTTTCATATGAGAAAGAAGCAATAGAGGAATGGTTGAAGATGGGACATGACACATCGCCTATGACTAATCTAAAACTTGACCATCAATTCCTCACCCCAAATCATACCCTACGATCTCTCATCCAAGACTGGCATAGGAAACGTGCAGCACAAGCTTCCTCTTAGATATCTCATTGTCAGAGGGCAGAGGTGTGTATATATATATATATACACATATATATTCAACGGCCTCAATCTGACTACCGGTTTGCAGATTATGAAATGTTAAGGCATTTGATTCTGTACTTAGCAATTAGTATCAATCTTTGAAAAGTTACCTCCGGAAGAAGAGAGATGCCATCAGTAGGAAATGTCATATCCATCACCGCCGTATAATTCTGTCTTTTTCCGTCGTACGGATGAGGAATTTCATAACCTGAACGGATGAGTACACGATTCTTTGTTGGAATCTTGTTCACTGAACACTAACATAATTACGAAAACACGAACAGGTAAAGAACGGATTAAGATTGTTAAATAAATGCTATATAGTGATTTCAAGTAGTGATGATCAAACGTAGATATAAACATGAAGAGATCATTACCTTACGCAGATCCAGAATTTTGTCCCCTTGACATTTGATGCTGAGATTCACAATCCAAAACAACATGAATTCATCAATGGGATGGCATGTCCTATCTCGAGAAAAGGCGAGAGACGAGCTTTTGCTGTTCCTAGAACTGCCGCTTCAGGTATATCTCGAGGATCTCCATGACGGAGATGAATCGCTTCATTTCCTCCAGCCGATGATTGAGCTCCGCCACTCTCGCCCTCGTTCGCCGAAGCCGAGCCTCTGTCTTGGAGAGACGGTCTCGTATATCCTCTACCACCAACTCCTCCTCGCCGTCCGGAGATCTGCGGTGGCTTCGTGGTAACGATTGGTAGTAACCGTAACACATCTCAGAGAGGAAAACGAAATCAATTGCAAAGGGGCCGAATTCAACCCCGAGAAGGTCATTTTCGGGATTATGCTTAGGGTTGAAGCCTCTAGTTGGTAGAGAGGGTTTAAGGAAAGTTCTCGGAGGCTTTAGAATTCTTCGGAGACGCTGTTTATTAGTAGCCGTCGACGTGCCGAAGCAGAAGCAGAAGCAGAAGCTATGGCGGAACTGGGCTCCGACTCATTTTCTTCAGCGTTCTTCTCTCAGACCTCCTCTCGTCTACCTGAAGATACCCTTTTTTTCTCCGTCTTCCCAGACCTCTCTATCTCCGCTGCCGCACCGGACGTCTCCTCCTCCGCCGCTAACCTCCAATCACTTCACCTGGAAATTATCAATTTCATTTCACCGTTCATGTCTCCATACATATGGCAACATGAACCTTTCTCTCTTTCCGTCGCCCTTTCCTCTTGTATCTGCTTAGATAAGCCTTGCCCTCACCTCCATGGGAAGCTCCGGTACGGCGACAACCTCGAGGATGAGTGGTTCGCCGTCTTCTTGCTTTTCCGCATCTCCTCTGCGTTTCCTTCCGTCTCTATCCGTGCGTGGGACACCGACGGTGAGTTCCTACTCATCGAGTCCGCTTTCCACCTCCCCCGGTGGCTCAACCCCGATACCAGCCACAACCGCGTCTTCATCCGGGGCGGTGACTTCCACATCATTCCGAAAAGCCGCCTGCCGGATCCTTCCTTCATCGATTCCTTACTGTTTCTCCGTGAGCGCAGTGACGAATCGCGAGCGCCGGATTCGGTTCAGGAGGCGGTGAAGAGTCGGATTACCGATTATCCTGAAAGAGCATGGAAAAATATGCATCGGGTTAGGGTTAGGGTTCCGGCGTCGATAGCTCAAGTGCTCAAGCATGAACCTTGCTTGATTTCACTCGCCGTGGAAGGCTTCTACGACCGCGACGTAGATTCCATGAAACACGCGGCGAAGATGGAGAAGTTCCTTAGCAAAGGAAGAGAGGAAGAGCTGGTGCTTGTGCTTGTGAAGATGTCGCGTGCAATGTACGCTCAGCTCATGCAGCAGAGGTTTCAGGCACCCAAATGTTATCCGATGCCCACCATGAATGATCGTGATGGGTACTTGGAAGCCGAACTGGGGATGAAAATCGCCTGTGGCATGGAGATGATGTATCAGCAGAGGACGAAAGAAGAAGAAGAAGAAGGTAAAGGAAGTACTTGGAACAAGTATAAGCAAACTCTGGAGAACAATGGCTACTTTGAGGGATTGATTTCAGGTTCAAAGGATTACAAAAGGTTAATGGATAATGCCCAGGAGTATTACCGTAAGAGTTCATTGTTTTCCAAGACAAGGTAATTGAATTCTTCTGTTTTGTAGTTTGATCTGACTTGTAATTGGAAGTGAGTGTGAATGAGTTTGTGATTTGATCTGCAGGGAGATTATGAGTGTTCCAGTAAGACGCATTGATGAGATTCTTGCTCTGTCATATTCAACAGATGATTTCAAGGATCATTTGGTTCCTCCTTCTGACAATGATTCTTGGCTCTATGATGGTGAAGAAGAACTGAACTCTGTTCTTCAAGAGAGACAGAAAGAGATGGAGATTTATAACTCAAAGATCAAAAGAAAGCCAAAATCAAATGAAGCTGGAAGCTCATCCAATGATTTTGATCTTAGTGATGTAGCAAAATCTATGCAACAGTTTGTTCATAAGGTATCGAGCTACAAGGGGGCTGAGGTGCCAGAAAACAGGTTAATCTATGGCTTTGATGTTATTATGTTCTTGAATATAAGGATCTGGGTATTTCCAAGTCCCCTCTTTTACTTGATTTTGAACCTGATTTACTGAAAAGTTTCCTCTTTGATTTACATCAACAGGGATTTTGAAGAAGTCAACTTAGATGTTGACCGTTTCATGAAAGATATGGAGTCAATCCTTGGACGCCAAGACGATGAAGAAGGATCTTCTGAAGACATGGATTTCGGTATTTCCTTTTTTGACCTTGCTATATGTGGCAATATTAGCAATAGGATTAGGGCAAATTTGATGATGATTTGATGCATGATATCATATACAGATGAACTTGAAGATGATAATGATGGTGAAGATGATACATTTATGCATTCATACAATGATGCAATGAAGGAAGAACTGAAGAGTACAACTCTTGAGAAAAGCTTTGTAAGAGCAAAAGAAAATGAGGTAATAAATCCAAATCATGACGTCATAAATGTTGAATCTATGGAGAAACATTGCTTGAAAACATTAAGAAATGCAGGGATCATCAATGGCGATGGAAGAAGAGGATTTCACTCCTATTGATGTGGATTTCAACCTTGTTAAAAACCTTCTTGAATCCTTCTCTTCACAACAAGGACAACCAGGCCCTGCTTCTAATTTGCTTGGCCTCATGGGTAAACACTTTCCCAAGGATGCTAAGGACAAAACGGGTTAGTTTTTTTATTTGGTCGGATTGCAAATTCTGTCACATGTAGTAATAGAAAAGAGGGTTATCTATAGGCCCGATTAGTGGAGTCATAGCCCAACGCAAACGCGCTGACCGCGTTTTCTGGCGACTCCGTGCGAAATTAAAACCGATTGGCGGAGTCGCAGTCGCCCGTAAACGCCGCGAGACACAGAATTTAAAAATTATGTTGCGTTATGTTTACGTTTTGGTGTGTTTTGAATAAAATTACCAAATTACCCTCGCATCTTTCTCTTACCTCTTCTTTCTTTCTATTATAATTTATATTAATCGTAAAAATATATATACATTATATATATGTATATGTATTATATATTTAAATATTTTCTTAAATTTTTAAATTTATTTGAAATATTTAAAAATTATATTTTATCATTCGCTTCTAGTCGTAGTTGCTCGCAAACGCAGCGATTCCACCATTCAGACAAAATGAAACAAAACGCCGCAATCACTCATAGAAATGCTGCCAAGCGCAAGCGCAAACGTTACATTTCCACCAATCAAAAGACATTGATGCCGATTTGATTTTATGTATTGGAGAAATATGAAAGGTGGGATCTTGAGTTGTTGAAACATAGGTTGAAGAGATGAGTTCTTTGTATATATTCACATCCACAAAAAAAAAATCCTTTTTTTTTCATTAAGAAGGGAAACCCTAAGTCCTGCGTGTGACAGAAGAAGCCATTTCTGCTCCATAAGATCTCTCTCTCTCTCTCTCTTTAGATTATTCTGATTCTTTATTTGATCTAAACACCCAGTTGTCTCTGAAGGACCATCAGAGCTTTCCCATGGACGACAGCCATTGCTCCATGTTCCTACCATCTGCACATCAGAATTAAGAAACACTCAACTTTTGGCCAACCCTTTGGATTACAATGGCTGATTTTAAATCAAAAGGCATAAATGACATTTTTTTTAAAAAAGCAAGCTTTTTTTTGTTCCAAATAGACTAAAAGACAATCAAAACATACCAGGAGATAACCCATTTGGAAGATTATTGATAACACCCAGAATTTGATTCCCTAAACCATCATTAGCTTTCTTATAACACGGAACCAATACCACAAATCCATTATCTCCATCCTCGTCTTCATCCTCTGTGGTTTTGAAACCCGGTCCATGTGGCTCAACCCATCCAATTGACCACTCCGGTTCATCCGGTTTAGGGAACAATACATTCCCAATCTTTCTCATCTTCTTCCGGTTTAGGGAACAATACGATGACCCTTTTGAGATTGAATCTTTCTCTCTGTCCTTATTACCACCTCTGCACAACCACCGCGGAAGACGAGGAAAAGTGACCGCCATTGTTTTCCTTCTGAATACTGAAAAAATCTATGAATCTGCCATTGTTGATGAACAACAGAGCCAATACTTATCTCTTGAAACCTGTTGCAATAAATAACCATCACATTATCTTTGTACTGTAACCATCATAATGGCTTCATAATGACACTGACCAAACAAGGAAAAAAAAGGTCGTATTTGAAACTTGATCAATCATAATTATTGCCCAGATAAAAAAAAACGCCTTTTTCGATTTCAATTAAAGAAATTTTAAGTTCAATCCTAAAAAATCGTAGAATTTTCTTGGGAAGTGGAAAAAGGATGAACCTTTCGCGAAGAAATGAAAAGACTTTGTAAACAAGGATGATCACACCGGAACCATAGTTGACCCTACCATCGCCGGCGAAACAAGTAACCGTTTCGCCGGAAAAAATTTCCCGTCGAAGACCCAACGGTAATTTCGAAAACGTAATTTCCGGGAAAAAAATCGATACAAGAAAATTTAGAATTCGTATCTTCTTTCTTCTCCCTCCCTCCGTCTGACTGACTGCTTAAGGCTCGGACGGCCTCCCTCTTTTATAATTTTTTTCCCTTTAAATCCATCCAACGGTTGAGAACGGTTTACTTGATCTCGTGTACAGTTTCACCATACTTTTGACCGCACTGTATAAAATCCTTAAATCTCAATAAAAAAAAGTATACTTGTTTTATAATCCATATCAGATTGAATCTCACCCAATTATTCCAATGAAATGATAAATTATTACAAAAGTATATATTTTTTATTTTATAAAAATTAGTTGGATTGATACATTTTCCCCGCAAGCAAACATCTGTTCCCTAATCGTTTTGTTTATTAATTAAAGGGTTAGTGTCAAAATAAAATGTATTCGTGTATATATTATTAGGGCTAAAGCTATGTTTAAATAGAAATTACAAACCCTAATATTATTGTGGTTAATTATAAAAATACCCGATACATAAATAACTCTAATACGCCCCTTCAAGTTGGAACATGAAGATCTCGAATGCCCAATTTGGAACGCAAATAACAAAGGGATTATGTCCCAACGCCTTGGTGAAGATATCAGCAACCTGTTCCGACGAACGGACATGAGATGTCTGAATGGTGCCGTCCTGAACTGCGTCTCGAATGAAATGACAATCTATCTCGATGTGTTTCGTACGTTCATGAAACACAGAATTTGCAGCAATGTGCAAAGCAGCCTGATTGTCACAGAAAAGTCGTATAGAAGCCGAAGGAACAATGCCAAAATCCGAAGTAGTGATCGCAACCATATGAGCTCACTCGTAAGATGTGCCATAGATCGATATTCTGCCTCAGCCGAAGAACGTGAAACAGTAGTTTGTTTCTTGGTTTTCCACGCGATAGGTGAATGACCAAGAAACACAATATATCCTCCAACCGATCGTCGAGTAAATCGATAAGAAACCCAATCAGAGCCACAAAAACCTGAGAGTAGGAGATCACAATCGGAGCGTAACCAAATACCTTGCCCAAGAGAATCCTTCAAATAACGAACCACTCGCAATGCAGCAGCCAATGCTCCTCACGTGGTTGCTGCATGAACTGAGAAAGAGTATGAACCACGAAATTGATATCTGGGCGTGTGGTTGTCAAATAGAGAAGACGCCCCACAAGACGACGATAATGCTCAGGATCCGAGTGAAATACCCCAAAAGCATCAGACGAACGATGATTCTGCTCGAGAGGGAAGGTAACGGGGCGACATGCAAGAAGATCGCACTCGGAAACAATGTCAGTTGCATACTTACGCTGCGATAAATAGATCTTATCAGAAGTCTTGGCAACCTCAATACCCAAAAAGTATTTGAGAACCCCAAGATCCTTCATACGAAAACAATGCCGAAGATATGTCTTGAAGACCTCCATCATGTCAACATCATTCCCACCAATCAAAAGATCATCAACATAAACAAGGACATGAAGATGTTGCGTACCTCGAACCAAAGTAAACAAGGATTAGTCTGACCGTGATTGAAGGAAACCGTATGCAAGAAATGCGGTAGCAAGCTTGTCAAACCAACAACGAGGAGCTTATCGCAAACCATAGAGAGACTTCTTCAATTTGCAAACAAGAGTCGGGTCGTCACATGATAAACCAGGAGGAACCTTCATGTAGATATCTTCATGTAGATCACCATGTAAGAAGGCGTTGTGAACGTCCATCTGATGAACCACCCATTGTTTTGCGGAAGCAATGGCCAAGAATGTGCGAACAGTCATCATCTTCACAACAGGAGCAAAGGTCTCCTCGAAATCAACGCCTTCAGTTTGCCGATTGCCAAGAACAACTAGTCGAGTTTTGTAGCGTTCGATACTCCCATCGGATTTTTATTTGATCTTGTAAAACCATCGGCATCCAATGGCTTTCTTCCCCGGTGGCAAAGTAGTCAAACTCCATGTGTCATTGTCCGCGAAAGCACTAAGTTCATGTTGCATAGCCTCATTCCAATGAGGGGTTGCGGCAACTTCAGAGTAAAAACGAGGCTCGGTTCCAGTGTCAATAGCTGCAAGGAAAGCTCGATGTCTCGAAGTAAATTTAGCATTAGTAATGTAATTCGCTATGGGATACGAGACAGTACCTGAGGACAATGAAGAGGGCGGAGAAGAAATGCGAATGGGGTCTTCAAGACAACGAGCAGAGTAAGTGACATAATCTCGAAGCTTAACTGAAGAAACCTTGGTACGATGACCACGACCAAGTACCTCAACAGCGGATAACCCTGAACCATCATCTGGAGGAGAACCGGATGTAGAATCATCATGAGATTAAGACGGCTCAGGCGATGATTCCTCAGGTGGGGGATCACCATGGGGCAAATCATCGGTGGCAAAATCAGACCGCCCCCTGTTAGAAGAACCGGAAATCTATGGTAGATGGAACATATCCGGTGAATCATAAAAAATTGAAGGATGAAGAGTCGGATGTGTGGAAGATATACTGGTGAAGATGAGCCCGCATAACCCTCCGCATATGGAATAATATGCTCAAAAAACACCACGTCACGAGAGATAACAAAACTCACGAGTCTCAAGTTCAAACACCTTACATCATTTCTGTCCAAACGGAAATCCAATCAAGATACACTTGTGACCACGAGAAGCAAACTTATCCATCTCTTTCTTTCCTCTATGTGCATAACAGAGACATTCAAAGGTGCGAAGACGATCATATGATGGTGGAGAACCATACAAAACCTCATACGAAATCTTCCCATGAAGCAACGTAGACGGAGTCCGATTTATCAAGTATGATGCGGCTAAAATACAATCACCCCAAAACATTGCAGGCAGATGAGCTTGAAACATCATGGCACGGGCAACATTAAGAATGTGGCGATGTTTGCGCCCAACCCGACCATTCTACTGAGGAGTGTACACGCACGAATTTTGGTGAAGTATGCCATGCGTTTGGAAGTACCGTCGAAGAATGATCATCCACTAATGTAAGAAAATAAACAGCACCAGTTATAGCATGCACATTATACGGTCCCCAAATATCGAAATGAATCAAATCATAACAAAGTGTAGCATTGGACTCACTAGAAGAAAACACAGCACGAGTTTGTTTGGCTCGAAAACAAATATCGCAAGGAGTCTTATTCTTAGTCTGTTTAGAAATGTCAAAAACTGTAGGCAAAAAATCTAAAACCTTTTCAGACGGATGTCCAAGCCGATGATGCCACAAATCTCAAGAAACCACTGAGCTAGCATGAAAGGCTGTAGATCCAACGGTTCCCCGAAGCTTGTAAACCCTATCGCATTCTTCACCCGTTCCAATCAGGATCCTCGCGATACGGTCCTGAATCACACAAAAGCGATTAGTAATAGTCACAATGCAATCATTACTTTGTAAAAAACGCGATATGGAGATCAAGTTGCATGCAAGCGAAGGCACATAAAGCACATGATGAATATAAAACGAGCTTCCAAGCAATAAATCACCCGTATGCGTAGCCATAGTGCAATCACCATTAGGCAAACCAATAGGACACAGAGTAATCGGTGAAACATTGACTAAGGTTTGTGGCAATGAGAACAAACAACGGTCTTGTCATGCACTGCAACCGAAGGAGTGGGAACCGACAAAGAGGACATTGCAGAGAACCCTACAACCGATCCACGATCATCACAGCCGCGGGTAATCAATCGATGACGTTATTCATGCACAACTTTGTAACGAACTTGATTGAGGCTCGGAAGTGGGTCAGATCCAATAACTTGAGACCTAACGGTTTCGAAGACACCATCATCAAGTCCCATGAGAAATTGATGAATCTTCTCCTCTTCACGATCGCACATGAGCTCGGCATTGAGAACGACAGCATGTGATGTACCACATCCACAAGTACGGATAGACTGTATGTATCCAATTCCTCCCACAGTTTTTTCAACTTACCAAAGAAAACTTGAACACTTTGATTTTGTTGCGAGCAACGAGCAAGCTCCGCACGGATCTGATGTACTCGTGCGACATTCCCTGCGGAGAATTGTTGTCGAAGATCCTCTCAAAACGTCCGCACATCATCAACAATGGAAATATTGGTCCGCAATTGCGGATCAATAGTATTGAACTACCACTCGATCAACATCGAGTTGACAAGATCTCATTCTTCACGATCAGGAGAATTGGGCAACGACGCAACAATTGTACCGAGAAACCCTAGTTTTCTTTTCGTGCGAAGGGCGTGTCTGATGTGTTTGGTCCATTCCTCGTAATTAAAATCACCACAAAGTTGAACCGATGTGATCACAGATCCCGATCCCTCCGACGGATGCAAATAATATGAAAATCCAAAAGTGCAAATTGCATGAACGGTCGGGGCGACGTGCGGCGGCTATGCGACGGTCGGCTGGACAGCGGCAGCACCGGATGACTGGGCGTCGGCTGCACCTGGCTGGAAAGCCATGAGACCGACGAAGGAAGCGGAAGATCGGCGCGGAGGACCTGCGCGGAGAAGCTGCGCACGGAGGCTCTGCGCATGAAGAATAGGGCGCGCTCGGAGGAGGATCTGCGCACATAGGAGGATCTACAGCAGGAGGCTGCGCGCGGAGGATCTGCGGTAGGATCTGCGACAGGAGGGCTGCGCGCGGACGACAGGGAAAAACTGCGGCGGCGACGGATAATCGCGGCGACGGTCGGAAAAGTGAAACGACGGCGACGGCTAATCGCGGCGGCGGTGGAAAAAGTGAAACGACGGCGGTGGAAAAAGTGAAACGACGGCGGTGGCTAAAAACGGCGACGATCAGAAAAATTTAAAAAACGTTTCGACGGCTACGGCTCTGATACCATACCAAAATAAAATGTATTCGTGTATGTATTATTAGAGCTAAAACCATGTTTAAATAGAAATTATAAACCCTAATACTACTGTAGTTAATTACAAAAATACCCAATACATAAATAGGTTTAACCCAAAACATTAGTAAAGGCCTTGCATTATGTGTTAAACGACATATTAATTAAAACATTAATTCTCCTTATTACTCAATATTAGCTACGAATATTTCGGTAAAGCATTTCCAAGTCAATTTATTTTATTTTTCTCTATAACTGAATTTATTTTATTTTTCTTTATAACTTATTTTATTTATGTATATTTTTTAAGAAAAAGACAAGAAATTGTTCCCACTCACTTTATTTCAGAACACAAAGTTAACGAGGAAAAATGCATGTGGGATTATTCTCACAATTGCCAGAAAATATCAACACGTTTCATATAATATAAAGAAATTAAATCAATTTCAAAATATGTTATTTCAAATGGTAAATGAAATATACCAAATATTTATCTAATTTGAGATTCATAATTTAATTAGAAATATATATTTAAATTTATAAAAAATTGGATTAATAAAACATAATCAAACCATTTTATTTATATTTATATCTTATACAAAATCTCTCAACAATTTATTATAATTTATCTGACGAGTAGTGATTACAAATTAATGCAGTTAAAAAAATATATGGTTATATTTATAAAAATAAAAACATGTTATATATAAATAAATATCAATCGGGTTGGCGAAGAGTTTTGGATTTATTTAGATGCGACATATTTAATTTCTCTAAATTTGGGTCATTTATGTAATAATATATAGTATATGTACAAAATGAATATATATTTAACTTTGGAGGATGGTTTTGTAAATAACAAACGTTGAGGAAAGAGCATTATTAATATTAATTCACCGCACGGGTCTGACGTGGCGAAACACGTGGCATGCTCTTTACCACTGTCCGAACCGAAACTGTATTCACAAAACGACAACGTATTGGGTCTCCCTCCTCTGCAAAAGCAAAGGAAGAAAAGCTCCTCGAAGGTCGAAGCCGCAGATTTTTTTCTCCCTCTATTGTTGTTTCCGAGGTAAGTTTTTTTTCGCGCTCGGTTTTAGGGTTCTAGCTTTGCTTCAAAATCTTTTTTGTAATTTTCTGTTGATTATTGTTTCGGAACAATTGATACAGTTTGGCTTTATTTGCGTTAAATTGACGATCTTTTTCTTCCCCCCTGGTTCTTCTCCTCCTCGGAATGATCGGAAATTATGGAATAATTGACAAAATTTTCAAATTTTTTGCCTTATTATGTGCTCCGGGATTAGGGTTTGTGTTGTATTCGTTTCCAAAAGGGTTTAGGCTTTTAAAGTTTCGATTTTTGGGGATTTTTTCTGTGATGAATTGACGCAAACGTAAATCTTAGTTTCCATTGATGAGTTTGATATGGTAGCAGGCTTATGGGTTTCATTTGTTTAATGCTTAAGGATCACACTTAATAGGCTTTGATTTCTTCAATTGTTCGTCACATTTTGATAGAGAGTTAACCCAAATCAGGAGGTTTTACGGACCGTGTGTTACTATTACTACTGACTGGCACATTGATTCTTGTCCTAAAATGGCCCTTTATGGTTCATTGCAACTGTCCCATGGTGTGGGGCTTTGCAGGAACCAAGGCTGCTATAAGACGGAGAAAGTAAGTGTCTTTTTCCTTTTACTCATTCAATTTATCTCTTAAATTGTTATTCTCTTTTGAATTGTATGTTTGTTTGTAGAATGCATTGAGGAGGACAAGGTTGCATCAACCAAATAGTTCTCCTTCATTACATACTTCGGTACTATTTCATATAATTTCCTATTTAATAGTAAAGTTTGAGTTTTTGCTGATATTAAACAATATAAAAAGATTAAAGTTTCTTTCTTTTTGGGGCTTTGAACAGTTGCAGCAACATGGTTCCTGGAATTATTTGATCTCAGATTACTTCCATAGGCCAAAATTTTCAGTACTACACAGAAATTCAGTTCCACACAGAACGGTTTCTTGTCATTCTGTTTCTGCGGCAGGCAAAACAATCGAACCTGTTGTCAAAGCTGCCACTTTGACATTGACAAAGTAAGACTTCTTGTTTCAATCCATCTCTTAAGTAATTGCATTCTCAAGAAAGAATGTAAAACATAGTTTGGGAAGCAATTTGTGAGCATATTAGGATCCCACGTCGGCTATGTATGGGAATAGTTGGAGCCTTATAAGGCCATGGTCCTTCTTCCTCCAATAAGCTGGCTTTTGGTGGTTTGGACCCATGGAGTTTGGGGATTGGTTTAGGCCTAGTATGGGATAGCTTCTTATCAATTGGTATCAGAGCAGTTCGATCCGACAGATATGCGGCTCACGGTGTCTGGAAGGGGCCACCCGAGAAGGAGCGACCTAGTAGGGCCCAAAGTGGGCCGTCAGCGCCCTGGACATCGTTGTTCTAATGGGGCGGTATTGTTAGGATCTCACATCGACTATGTATGAAAATAGTTAGTGCCTTATAAGATCATGGTCCTTCTTCTTCCAATAACCGGGCTTTTGGAGGTTTGGACCCATGGACTTTGGGGATTGGTTTAGGCCTAGAATGGGATAGGTTATTATCAATTGGTATCAGAGCAGTTCGATCCGACAAGTATGCGACTCACAGTGTCTGGAGGGGGCGACCTGGTAGGGCCCAAAGTGGGCAACCCAGAGTGAACCGTCAACACGAGAACAACGAGGACTGGTAGGGGCGACCTGGGTAAGGAGCGACCTGGGGGGCTAGAGTGGGCTATATATGGGAATACCAGAGTGACTGGTATTGTTAGGATCCCACATCGTCTATCTACGAGAATAGTTAGTGCCTTATAAGGCCATGGTTTTTTTTCGTCCAATAAGCTGGCTTTTGGTGGTTTGGGCTCATGGGTTTTGGGGATTGGTTTGGGCCTAGTATGGGATAGGTTCTTATCAGAGCATTGCCCATGAAATGTTGAAGTGTTGCATTTAATGTTTCCTCTCTGATTGGCAAATATTCTCTCTTGGTTTTGGTTATGTGCAGGTGGCTTAATGTCATACAAAACTTCCCTATTGTATATAAGTTGGTTCCGTCTATCGCTCTTCTTATTTTCTCGATATGGGGTTTAGTGCCATTCGTTCGTCAAGGAAGAAACCTATTACTCAATGTATGTTGATTCTTTTTCTCGTTTCTTATTTGATTCTGGCTCGAATGTCAATCCTGCGTAATTCGCATATATAATACTTTTTTTTATCTTTGAAACTTCATAGAAGAGTGATAACAACTGGAAAAAGAGTAGTACATATCATGTTATGACTTCGTATATTCAACCTCTACTGCTATGGTTTGGAGCCTTATTCGTCTGCAGGTATATCTATCATATTCGTAAGCTTATGGCCGAGATAATTGTAGATATTATGCTCAAATAATATAATTTTTTTCCTTGTGTAGAGCATTAGATCCTGTTGTTCTACCTACTGAAGCGAGCCAAGTTGTGAAAGATCGGCTTTTGAATTTCGTTAGATCATTATCAACTGTACTCGCATTCGCTTATTGCTTGTCAAGGTAAGTTTACTGTCTTTTCAGTTACGATTTACGTTGTTTTTTTTCTTCTCTATATCTGAATTTTTCATGACGATACCATTTGGATTCGGAAGTCTTACGCAGCAAACGCAGAAGTTTTTCACAGAGACAAGTGATCCTAATGATACAAGAAATGTATGTACTGAAAAACTCGACAAATACATACAAAAATCGTCATATCATATTGCTTATTTGCCTTTGGAATGGGACAGATGGGATTCCAATTTGTGGGGAAAGCGATTTATTCAGCCGTATGGGTTGCTGCGATTTCGTTATTCATGGAGTTATTAGGTTTTTCTACACAAAAATGGCTAACTGCTGGAGGTCTTGGAACTGTTCTGATTACTCTTGCTGGCAGAGAGGTGTGAAACTGAATTGTTGTTCTTTTCAAATCTTAATTCATTTTTTGTTTGATAATATTTTGCTTATATCGAGAATTACTCGTTTTTTAGATATTCACAAACTTCTTATCGAGTGTCATGATTCACGCAACTCGACCATTTGTTGTGAACGAATGGATTCAAACGAAGATCGAAGGTTATGAAGTCTCTGGTACCGTCGAGGTTAGTTTTCTTTAGGGTGTAAAATGAGCTGGCTCGGCTCAGTTTGTTTTCCAAACGTTCTAGAAAATCCAGCTCAGCTCAGCTCGCCTTTAACTCGTCTAGACGAGTTGGCTCGTGAGCTAGACTATTTAAGTTAAAAGAATTGTAATATATTATTCGACAAATCAAATAAAATATATAAAATATAAAAATAGTAATTTGGATACACAGTTATTAAATATAAAAAATACTAATTAGAAAATAAATATATCAAAAATTAAATAAAATATCGAATATATAAACATATTTTTTTAATAATTTAAACTAAAATATTTTATTTCTTAATTTGTTAATAAAATTATATTAATTTGGTATAAATAGAAAGATAATATTACTATTACATGTCAATAATATATTATCTTTTCTTTAAATAACATTTAATAAATGCAAAGAATATGTATAATATGTAAAAATAAGAAAATATGTGCTTTTGTATTCAGCTCGTCTGCTCACGAGCCAGTTCGCCTGAATTCTAATTCTAATTCGTTTCCTGCTCAGCTCGTCAGCTCGTTTTTTAAACAAGCTGGAAAATATCCAGTTCGGTTCGCTCAAATATGATCCGAGTTAGAGCTAGCTTGCGAGCGAGCACTCATTTTACCCCCTAGTTTTTTTATAAGATCACGTCTCTTTCTAACGCATCCGTCGATTATCATTTATATCTATTCATTGTACCTTTTTAAAATGATTGCTGTTCATGTTCTACAGCATGTTGGTTGGTGGTCACCGACGATCATAAGGGCGGAAGATCGTGAGGCCGTCCACATCCCGAACCATAAATTTACAGTCAATGTTGTCAGAAATCTTAGTCAGAAAACTCACTGGCGCATCAAAACTCACCTTGCTATCAGCCATTTGGATGTTAACAAAATAAATGTCTGTCCTTTCACCTCTGTTAATGGCGGCTTACCTGAGAGATTTTTTTTATTTTTTTCTGATTCTTGTTCTGGGTTTTGTCTAAACAGAATATTGTGGCTGACATGAGGAAGGTATTAGCCAAGAATCCTCAAGTTGAGCAGCAAAAATTGCATAGAAGAGTGTTCTTGGATAATGTCAACCCCGAGAATCAGGCTCTCTTGGTAAGATTTCGGGCATATTCTTTTGTAGAACTTTGAGTCGGAGTTAAGATTCAAAGTTAGATTTTATGTTCGTTTTGTTCAACTTTATTTTAAAATCCAACTCAAAGTCTCGATTCGGACTTTGAGTCGTAATTTTTTGGATGCTGAAATTTTCAGCTGATTCGGATATCGAGTCCAAAATATATAAATTGTTAAAATATCCTTAAAAATTATCCAAATTGATAACTTTTTATTATATATGATTAATTTGTATTTTTTAAAATATTTTAAATGTAATTTATAAATAATAATAATAATTATAATCATTATAGTTTTTTAAGTGAAATTAATAAAAATTATTAATAAATATAATTTATATATAAAATGTATATTTTGGTAATTTTCTTACAAAAATCTTTAAATATGAAAACTAAACTAAATTTAAAATTTAGATCTAAACTCTAACTTTGAAAATATCAAACAAACAACTTAAAATTTGATTCTAAATCAAAACTTAAACTCTAATTTTAAACTCAAACAAAAAGTTCTCTAAAAAACATGCACTTCATCTTTACTGTCTTATAATTCCATGATTTTGTTTCGTAAATCAGATCGGATATTACTCACTTTCTGCTGTTTAATCTTATTACAGATACTGATTTCATGTTTCGTAAAAACGTCTCACCACGAAGAGTACTTATGTGTAAAGGTGAGACGATATTTCCTTCAGGATGAGTGAAAATAAAAAAGGAAAATCTTTTCAGAATTTGCTTTAATGGTGTCTTTGATGAAACAGGAAGCTATATTATTGGATCTTCTTAGGGTTATAAGCCATCATCGAGCACGATTGGCTACGCCAATCCGCACGATACGAAAAATGTATACTGATTCTGATTTGGAAAACCCGCCATTTGGAGATTCAGTATATGATCAAAATGGCGTTGCATCAAGACGTCCTTTGTTGTTAATCGAACCCTCTTACCGAATCAATGGAGAAGACAAAACAAAATCTCAAAATCGTGCTTCGAATAAATCTACTACGGTTGAACAAGAAAACAAGAGTTCAAGTTCCAAGATCAAAGAAGGAACTGATGAAGTTGTAATAAAACCAGCAACAAAATCTGTCTCAAAACCAAACCTTTCAAATGATTCAGAGACTTCTAAGGTTAAAAGCATCAATTCAGGGATAAAGCCATTAAAGGGCGATGGAGATGGTGAAAGTGAAAGAGGAGATGGTTTGGGATCATCATCAGTGTCAAGATCAAGTCTTGAGGAGAATATCGTACTTGGGGTGGCATTAGAAGGATCAAAAAGAACTCTTCCCATTGAAGAAGAGATGAATTCAGCTTCTGCCATGGCAGCAGATTCTAAGGAACTTGCTGGTGCTCGTAGAAATGGAGACAAGGAGAAAAAAGACAGTCAAGATCAAACAAATACAGGCGCGGCCGCCCCTTAGAAATACCGACCTGAGGCTGATGAAGTTTGTGTTCTACAGGAGACTTGATTTGTGAATTTGATTTTTGTCCCCATAAATCACAATGCATATTGTATTGTTTAGAGAGATTGCATTGATATTTTAATATCAGTGTTGTAAAAGTCGTTAGGCGTTAATCAATCGATCCGTCAATATCTAACGACTAATCGACGGTCTGTCAATGTCTTTAGTCGAAGTAAAAAATAAAATAAATAAACAAAATATTGTATATAAAATATAAAATTATATAAATTTATTAACTATAGAGATCTACATACCTAATATCATATACCAAAATGATTTTATATTTGAATCACACGGTATTGTCAATATAGACGATCGAACAAAAACAAAAACAAAATTTTAGTTTAATTTTTGTTTAATTTTTAAAGCAAAACAATATCGTTTTGATTAAGTTTTTTAAATATAACCAAAACGACGTCATTTTGAGAAAGATCAAAACGAAGTCGTTTTGGTCTATTTTGTTTAAGAAAAACTCCGCCCAGACGACCGTTGTCTAAGCCCCGACTGGACGACTAGGTACCGCCGAACGCCTAGACGTGACTAGTCGGCCGCCTAGATTGACTTTTATATTAAGTTAATATATACAAACCTAGGGTGGTACCCGAAATACCCAAGAATATTACATGACCTTAACCGGATCTGGCCTTGTCTATTCACATGACCTTCACCCACGGCCTGCTGAAAGTCAATCCATGTGATGTTCTTATTTAGGAATAACTTTTCTATTAAAGCCATGTTTGGTCTTATGGTCTTTAAACTCTCGAATGTTCGATGACCCACCTACAGTCATTCATCCATTTCTCATATGGACAATGTTCAACCGAGGGGGACGAAGAGACAGAAAGAACTTAAAAGTACTTACAAGGGCATTGTGCATGTTTTCTGGAGATGCAGAAATAAAGATGTCACTATGCATGGGCCAGCTCAACTAGAATTCAACTGGAAAAGAGACTTTCTGCCATAAAATTAACATAAATCCTTTTGTACTTTTTAATATAAAATTATTCTAAAAATTAATTATATTTTCTAAAATAATGGGTCCTAAACTCATTGAGACCCTTTTCGAATGCTCCTGTGGCACATGGGCTGAGCCGCCTCATGCTTACATTAGTAATCAATCGTAGTTAATAAAGACGCTTTTCTTGATTCGAGCACGTTCCTCTGATGAAGTAAGGCTTCTTTTGTCTTCCATTATTGGAAATACTTGTCTCAATGTTGAAATCCTAGCTTCCCCACCATATACCTAGAAAAATGATCAAGATTCGTCTCAGCACGACGAAGGTCATCGTGGGTATGTCTAAAACAGGAACAGGAGACATTGTGAGATGCGAGATAGAGACGGGTGGTGTTATCAAAGCCAAGAGCACCAAGAAGAAGACTCATTTCTTCTGGTGTCAATGGACAACGTCCTTGGCTCCTTAGTTCTTCGTCTGTGAATTGAGAATTGAGGACTCTTCCTTGCCATATCATTTGTCAGTATTTAGCCAATGCCAATTTTTTAGCCTTACCCCCACCAAAATCGCACGCCGAATGGCTGCCATATCCTGAAAACATAAAAACCATATTTATAGACGATAAATCAAACGAAATCTTCTCGATTTAACTCAAATTATAGGCCCTATAAGAACCCTTTCGCACCCTCTTTTTATAAGCTAGTTTCTTATCAATTGGTATCAGAACTTGTCCATAGCGTTGGCCCAACTCCGCGAAAGGGTGACATGAGGACTCTAGATTTAGCTACCGGAGTGAACCAACGTGGATGTTGATGACTCAACCGGTGGGTAATATTAAGAGTCCCACATTGCTAACTCGAGATGAGTGAATAATGCCTTATAAGACTATCCTCCCCACAAGCTAGCTTTTCAACGATACGAACAAAATGTTTTCCTCAATGATACGAACACTTGTATTCATGTTTTCATGAACGATACGAACGAAATGTAAACTATCGAGCAAGAATGATAAAGAAATAAACATGGCAAACCTTGTCAAACCGAAGGTGAAGAACAACGAACTTTCTAGGCTCTTGTCGACTATGCGAGTTACTCATATCTCTCAAGTGATCCACATCTTCTTCTTTGTTTCTCCACAACGGGTTTCTAAGGCGATTTACAAGAGCATCACCGAGTTCTCTAATATGAGGAACAAAACACAACACTTGGAAATTAACTTTGCATCTCAACCGTTGGATCTCCACAGGTAAGTGATCAAACGATAGTCGATGCGAGAACAGAGCAAGCAACAATCCCAAAACTACATCAAATTCCAAACCATATAATATAATTCATATTCAAGACTTGATAATCTAAAGATATGTATGCATTCTTCTTGTAAATCATACCTTTGAAGAACATGCAAAACATTTTCAAGATACCAATTAACCGAAGCATGAACATGTGCGGTTTTTACTCGAGTTTCACGTATTGCTGTAGCGTAATACTCTCTGGTGCTCCATGAGAAATCTTCCGAAACTTCTTTTACTATCCTCACATCATCTTTTAATACATCGATAAACTGATCATCGTCCAAGATTTCCACAAACGAACTGAACCCAGAAATGAATCTCAACTTGAAAACTTTCGGAAAACTTTAAAAAATGGTAGTAGCCAATGAGACTTCAAAGAAATATTACCTAGGAATCTTGCCAATCAGGATTCACTTCAACATATGGAATGACGAGAGTGGCGGTTAGTATCTTGGCAATAGCGACTGCATCGCAAATCTGTAAAAGATTAAAGCCAAGTGTTTCTTATACAAGATTTCTTAAGTGTAAAGAAAACTGTTAGAATCTCATATCGCTTGGAAATGGCACTAAGTGATGCATTATAAGGCAACGAGCACGCTCACCCCATAAGCTAGCATTTGGGATGAGATCTGTGGATTTTTGTGGGATTGGTTTGGGTTTATTATGGGATGAGTTCTTATCAATTGATATCAGAGTCTCTCCACACCGTTGGCCCGACTCCACGGAAGGGACGATCTGGGTTAGGCCAGAGTGGGCCATCTAGAGTGAGTCGACGAGGCCGTCGATGCTTAAAAGCACCGTCACCCTATAAGCTAACTTTTAGGGATGAGATATGTGAGTCTTTACGAGATTGGTTTAGAACTATTATGGGATGAGTTCTTATAAAAAAACTTGCTCCCATCCGCTCCTGATTCGGTCCTCCATCAAGAAACACTTGGATGAAAATCATATTCACTTCAATCTCACACCATCGATGAACCATCTGGTTTTCAATCCGTATTTTATGACTTCTATATCGATTCAGATTTTTCGGATAATTAAAAAATAATCCAAACTGAAATTATATCTTTTTATCTGGATTTGTCGAATTTGGATTAAATTCAAAATATTCTAAACTATATTTAATTAATTGGATAATTTGATTTTTTTGAATAGTTTAAATTTTTTAATTACAAATAATTTGGTTCGATCCAATTTCTACGAAGTAATTTATCTCCAATTCAATCTCACGTCATCTCATTTTGTCATCATGGTCATTAAATTAGATCTCATAACATATCATTATGGTTGTTAGATCTAAGGTGGTGACATGGTACATCCTCATTTAATCCTCATTTAATATGTATTGACCTAAGTTCCTACCACATATTTTCTTTCATCTCTCACATATATAATATATATATTTCATCTCATCACACACACATATATATATATATAAGCATAAAATTGTATTTAGTTTTTTTAAATATAAAAAATGATTCAAATATTAAAATTATAATTACTATTTTTTATTGGAAAATTTGATTAAACTTTTTTAGTAACAATATATTGTTACTAAATTTTTAGTTGGATATATTTATTATGATCTCAATATTCATTTATTTTTAATAGCTTAAAAATTCCAAAAAAATGGGATTTATTTCCTAAAAAGTAAGGGGGACAGTTGAGCAGCTCACCTGTATCTGCCTACATTACGCTTCTTTCATAAATCGCATCGTCTTCGTCTTCGTCTTCGTCTTCGTCTTCGTCTTCAACGTTTAGTCTCTCTCCGCACTTCTCATGGCCGGATTTCTCTCCATCCTCCGGCGCGTATACCTCACTCTCTACAACTGGACCGTCTTCGTCGGATGGTATGTCGACTCACTTTCAAACTCTGCCTTCCCGATTTATTGCGTTTATCTCGGATTTGGGATTGGGATTGTCTTACTCGGTGTTTTTCTCTTGTTCTGGTAACGTTAGGGCTCAAGTTTTGTACATTTCTCTGAAGACATTGAAGGAATCGGGACACGAACATGTCTACGACGCTGTTGAGAAGCCTCTCCAACTTGCTCAAACCGCCGCCGTTCTCGAGGTCTGTTTGATTCTCGATATAATGTAGGATTTTCAAATACGAATGTCCTCCAATGTTGATCAGACCTAGTTAGATTGAACGTTGAGTTCTTGGAAACTGACTATTTGTTTGTTCTGCTTTTCGCTTTTTCAAAATTCGTAACAGATTCTTCATGGATTAGTAGGTGAGTAATCAGATCTATATATCAACAATCCTCGACTTATCTTACACCAGATTGATTTGATCGTAACTACAGATCCTTGCCTTGTTTATGTCATGTTGTTTTTAAATTCCTCTAGGTTTGGTTAGATCGCCAGTTTCTGCAACGTTGCCACAGATAGGTTCAAGACTATATGTAACCTGGGGCATCCTATACAGTTTTCCCGAGGTCTAAATCCAAATTTTCGATCATTCTCAGTTGAAAATCCTTGATGGTTTGATTGTTTTTAACAATGACCTCGCTTATTTCAGCTTCGATCTCATTTTCTTGTTACCTCATTGGTCATCAGTTGGTCAATCACCGAGGTGAGTAATCTTTTACTGAGTTTTTTGTTTCATTTTGCTGTTCATCATCTCTCTTTGGTCATTGAATTCAATGTTTCAACTCTATACATCGGATTGTACTGTAATTCAATGTACATTTTTCAAGATAATTACAGATTTATTACCCAAATCACATAATTGTTCTGCCATTCCTTACGACCATTCATAATCTTATATGTGTGGAATAACATGGTTTGGTCATCACAGACGATCCGGTACTCCTTTTTTGGCCTCAAGGAAGGTCTAGGCTCTGCACCTTCATGGCTCCTGTGGCTTAGGTAAAGGATTTATCTTACAGTAGCCTTCATTTTGGGAAAAGACATGAACCCTTTTTCTCATTTACTCTTCTATTGTTCATGTCTACAGATACAGCAGCTTTCTGGTTTTATATCCGACTGGTATCACTAGCGAAGTAGGTCTTATCTACCTTGCCTTGCCACATATCAAGGTCTGACCACTCTGCTTTATAAATCTTGTGTTTGTTTGTTATACAGTTGCGTTATGATCTGAAATTTTAGGGGTGCTAAATGGGTTAGTCGAGTCCGATCCATATTGGATTGAAAAATTTAAATCGCGGGTTACATAAATGGATTATTTCTTTTAGTCCAATTCAATTCATATTTTATATGGATTGGAAAATTTAAATCGCGGGTTATATGTGTCAATCCGTAGATTGTAATAGATTGTTTTGAAAAAACTATAACATAATATCATAAATCAATTAGATATAAGTAAAAAAATATAATATATATACAATAACATTTAAATTTAGAAAACATATTAGTTATTATAATTAATTTTCTTTAATATCACAGTAATAAAATATAACTAAAATTAAAAAAATAGATTATATTTTATTATTTTTTTTGGTTTGCGGTTTGGCTCGCAGTCCATCTGTGTTGACCCATATTGGTCGAAATAAAATTCACGTCCAACCCATTAGCTAATTTTTCACTAAGGTCAATTTTTTTTAAACCAGTCCACCATTTTATGGTCTGAATCATATCAAATTTCATAGCCGTATCTAAAGATAAGTCTTGAAATATATTTGATAAACTCAAGATTGACACTGATAGATATGTTTTTCCCTTACAGAAATCTGACAAGTATTGCATTAGGATGCCGAACAGATTGAACTTCTCGTTCGACTACTTCTACGCGGCAATACTCGTTCTTGGAATCTACGTTCCAGGCATGAAAAACATTTTATATTAAAACATAATTTTGTTACCATAATATTTTCTTTTTAATCTTTTCTTTATTTTTTTTGTTTAAAAAAAAAAGTTTTTAATCATATATAAAACTATCCGTGATGAACATCAAGCAGAAATGACGAACTGATGTATTATTCCTTCTCTTCTTGTTTGAATGAATTGCAGGTAGTCCTCATATGTACACTTATATGCTTGGCCAGAGAAAGAGAGCTCTCTCCAAATCTAAGAGGGAATAATAACATTTTCTTTCTGAAATGTTTTCATTTCTCTATATTAGATTTATCAACTTATAAATTCTTCAAATTACTCGAATTCCACTTTCATTACTTCCTTTGCTTCTCTTTAAATTATGTTGGTTTTAATTAGCAATAATTGGGTAAACCTAAACTCTTGAGCTAGTTTTTGAAATTAGTTAGACTCAAAATTATATTTGATATGTTATCAGACTCTGGTTCGTCTCGATTTGAATATAGTAATATTAGCCTCCCGATTGCGATATCAATGCTGTAGGACTGAGCGTGGACGTGAAAATAATGTTATGATGAATTGTCCCACATCGATTAAGACATAAACTTTGAAATCTTATATATGATATTAGATAACCTTGAACTCTTGAGCGAACTTTTGATATTAGTTAGACCCAAAATCATATTTAACAAATCTATTGCTTTAGTATGATTTCTTTTTATTTTGGATTTCGTCAAAATTCAATTCATAAACTAATTTATAAATCAAACATAAATAACTTAGAAATTTTTATTTGGAAAATTTATAAAATTATGTATTTAGAAAATCTCTATTTTTAAGTTATAAAATTGGGTTTTAGGGTTTTAATTAGAATTAATGATTTTAATTCTTTTAGTTAATAAATGTGGATTTTGGTATAAATAGAATTAAAATGGATAAAATGAGATAGTCTCACTCTTGTAGTTATTTGGATTGCAAGAAAAAAAAAAAAGAAAAGGTAAGGTTCATTCATGAGTACATCAACCAGTGTACTCGAATTTATTTCTTATTTTCAATTAAGCCTTCAGCGAGACGTTATACGGTCGGTCCATCGATTTCAATTATTACACAGATTGTGTATATGTGCGTTTCATGATGTATCAATCAAAATGAAATTAATGATTTACTTAGATACTCATCACTACGCCTATCTTTGCTCCTCGACCACTCAATGTTATTTTTTTATATATAAAATAAGCATAATAAAAGTATCATAATCCTTGTATAAAAAACTTAACTATGATACACATTTATTAAAGTTAATCTTATAACATTATTATTTTGAAAAAATAAACAGACATTATGCTACCAATAACCCAACCAAAAAAAAATGTATATCAAGCACACGTGGACATGGTCTAAAACGTTTCATAGAAGGAAAATTACAGTTTATAACCAATATACATATTACATATCATTTTATTTCGAATGGATTCAATTATTTTAATTATAACGAATTTTTTTACTTTTTGCTAATATATTAAAGAGTGAAGATTTATAATAAATAATCGAAAGTGGATTTTTTTTTGTCTCAAAAGATGCTTACGTGTATTTATCATTTTATATAATTGAGAGGGAAAAGTGATGAACGCTTTGAGACAACCATGAAACGACAGCGTATCAAACACATCCAAAGCACCCTCCGCCTTCCATTGTTTTATATCTAAGACGAGGGAAAATCTTTGGAGAGAGAGAGAGAGTGGAAAAGGGAACAGGGCCAAACGCAAGAATACTTGATTTGGAGGAAATAAATTCAAAAACTTTTGAATTCTTCCGTTCCAAATCTGAGGTTCTTGCTTCAGATTTTGCTGCCTTTTGCTTAGAATTTTGATACAATTTAGGGTTTTTGGATGAAATGGCAGAGAAGAAGAGTAACAACAGGTGGAACTGGGAGGTGAGTGGGTTCGAATTCGAACCCAGGAAGTCATCTTCATCGACTTCGTCGTCGGTTGAGGAGGGCGATCATCGGCCGGTGGTTCCTCTGATGCGTCGGTACTCGATCTCGACGGCGTCGTATCTGCCACACTCTTCGGAGTTCTCGAAACAAGCGCTTGCCTCCAAGGTTCTTAGACTGAAGGATAAAGTTAAGGTAAATAGCTGGTTCTTTCTCAATGAAACTGCATCTTAATTGGGTTTATGCGTCTCATCAATGGAAGTTTTCTTGTAAAATTTTTATCAGTGGATGTGAATGTGGGTAATGTCATTGAATGGAATAGAGTTTATGTACTGAAGCTTCTAAAATTACCCAAAATTGGATAGGTACTTATTCCAGTGAATCTTATGGGTAATCCTTCTCAGGATTGGTTTGTTTCCCTTTATGGATTTCGTTCTGTGGCTTGACCATATCTGCAACTACTTTGTGGTACAAGTTCAGAAAGTTATTTCTTTTCATAAATTCATTGAGTTCCAAGTTGAAATGGTACAAAATGCTTGTTTTGTTTCTCTTAGTAGAATGAGCCTTCAGAAAATGTGATAAGATTAGGTTGTGTAATTGGGAGGTATACACAATTTTACTTATTAAGAATACCATATGTTGGTTGAACAGCATGCTAAGGAGGATTATTTGGAGCTGAGACAAGAAGCTACTGATCTTCAAGAGTATTCTAATGCAAAGCTTGAAAGGGTTACACGCTATTTAGGCGTTCTTGCTGAGAAAAGTCGCAAACTGGGTAAGATATGAGTTCTTAGTATTATAGAATACTTCCTGTGAAAGATCCAGAAGAATCTATTTTGTGCAATAATCAATGGCCCATGTCAGAATCCAAATTATAAGAGAAAAATAGCTTGGCTTGTTTTTGTTGTTCCTCCTGCTATTGAATTCCGAAGTCCTTATTTGTTATTGCTTCTTTTTCTTCTTTTTTTTGTCGATAAATTTTGGGGGATTGACTGTTCATTTGACATTGAAAACCATCAGATCAATTCGTCATTGAGACTGAGTCTAGGATATCTCCACTTATCAATGAGAAGAAAAGACTGTTCAATGAATTATTGACAGCTAAAGGTACTAATCTTCCTTGTCTCTATCCGCTTTTATGTGTTTCTGTCTAGCACTATCATGGTCTGATAGTTTTCTATGTTAGGTAACATTAAGGTATTTTGTCGTGCAAGACCGTTATTTGAAGATGAAGGTCCTTCTATTGTTGAATTTCCTGATGATTGCACCATTCGTGTAAATACTGGTGATGATAATCTATCAAATCCAAAGAAAGATTTTGAATTCGACAGAGTTTATGGGCCTCATGTTGGACAAGGTGAGATACGATATGTTTCTACGAAAGCAGTGAATGTGCTTCTACTAGTTTAAGGGATGAAATCGAACGTGGATCTCATGCATTTTTCATCCTTTCAGCTGCATTGTTCAGTGATGTTCAACCTTTTGTGCAATCTGCATTGGACGGATCTAATATCTCTATATTTGCCTATGGACAAACTCATGCGGGAAAGACATACACAATGGTTTCCTCCTTTTTCCTTTTCCTCTCTGAGTTTTTACAATTAGTTTTACTCAAGAGATACTATTGGTCAGCTATATCATGTATTTTCATTTGCGTTTTTTTATTTCTAGACGTAAATTTTATTTATATATAAACATGTGTACATATATAGTGTGTATATTTGAGATTACTGGCCTTTAAGGTTTTAATATACGCTGTTTAATATCCATCATTATTTGATCATGTTTCTCGTGCGTGTTTATTTTATTCTTCCTATACATTTGCTTACACATTTTTTCATGCGTATGCGTGTGTATTTGTAGTTGCATAAGGATTGTTATGTATGCAACAGATTTCTATGTGATGCAACGTGTTATATATTGATTCAACTGATAGTGGCTTCCGTTTTACAGGAAGGAACTGCTCATGACCGTGGTTTATATGCTCGTTGCTTTGAGGAACTTTTTGACTTGGCTAATTCTGATTCGACTTCCACATCTCGATTCAATTTCTCTGTTTCCGTGTTTGAGCTCTATAACGAACAGGTGTTTGTGTTAATACTTGCTTTTTCTTTCTGAAAGATGGTAATGTTATGGAATTTGATAATTGTTCTAATTCAACCCGTTTCATTTTCAGATAAGGGATTTTCTCTCTGAATCTCATAGCAACTTACCGAAAGTTCATATGGGATTTCCCGAGTCGGATATAGAACTTGTGCAGGAAAAAGTTGATAATCCATTGGAGTTCTCAGGAGTCTTGAAATCTGCTTTGCATAATTGGGGAAATGACAAATCAAAAGTCAATGTTACTCATCTGTATGTGGAAATATACCTTCACACTTTCCTTTCTTCTTCCACGTTTATGATCCTTTCCCGGTGTTCCATGGTAATGCATCTTTTTCTGAATTAGTATATCTTTCCTTGGCAGAATTGTCGCAATTCATATTTATTATAGCAACACAATTACGGGCGAAAATGTATATAGCAAGCTCTCTTTAGTCGATTTGGCTGGAAGTGAAGGTTTAACCATGGAAGATGACAGTGGAGAACATGTGACAGATCTCCTACATGTCATGAAGTCAATTTCAGCGTACGTTAATTTATCCAATTTACTCTTGGAGTTATTCTGGCCTGCCTAGACTCAGTGATTTAATCTTTGCTTCTGTAGGCTGGGAGATGTTTTATCCTCTTTGACATCAAAAAAGGATGCTGTTCCATATGAAAATTCAATTCTTACCAGAATACTTGCAGATTCACTAGGTAAAAATTTAACTTTTAGGTGCATAAGCGTAGTTCTTTATCTTTACTCTGGAAATTTGTTTATTTTTTACATGTTCTTCTTTGACCAAGATAAAATTTTCTGTAATGTATAGGGGGAAGTTCCAAAAGTTTGATGATAGTTAACATTTGTCCCAGTGCCCGAAACTTGTCCGAGACAATATCATGTCTAAATTATGCTGCCAGAGCTCGGAATGCTGTACCAACCCTTGGGAACCGGGACACGATAAAGAAATGGAGGGACGTGGTAAGTGTTCTTCTGTGGCTTTCAAACATGGAAATGGAATATTGCAGTTGGTATTTTCATTGTTTCATCTGTAAATCAATATTTACCATTGTTGCATTTGGAACTGACTGGAATTGATCAAGGGAAAGGAGCTGGTGATTCCTGGGTTTTGATAAGTTGTCCCACACCGGCTAGCACATAAACTTTGGACTCATATATATATATATATATATTATTGGGCAACCCTAAACTCTTGAGATAACTTTTGGGATTAGTTAGACCCAAGTTCATATTTGACATGGTATCAGAGCCAAGCTAATATCGATTTGAATATAAGTGTTATGATAAGTTGTCCCACATCGGCTAGAACATGAACTTTGGACTCATATATATGGTATTAGCCAACCCTAAACTCTTGAACTAGTTTTTGGGATTAGTTAGACCCAAGTTCATATTTGACATTATCTTGGTTGAAGAACTAGGTATTGAATTTCTGTGGCTAAAGGGAAAACAAAGCTCAAACATAAGACGATTTGCTTGACATGGTCATAGATTTCAGTTCAAAAGTTGTCTTGATTATCCACCTTTTTTTCTAGTTTTGTTTGTATTTCTGGATTACAAAATTTGGAAACAAATGATTAAAGTTTTATTATTGACTTGCTTGTCGTTTTATTCTTTAATAGATCATGCAGGTAGCAAAATTTGTAATATAAAATGTCATTTATCTTGCAGGCAAATGATACTCGGAAGGAGTTGTTTGAGAAAGAGAGAGTGATTCAGGATCTGAATCAAGAGGTTGTGGGTTTAAAACAAGCACTTAAAGAAGCTAATGATCAATGTGTATTGCTCTACAACGAAGTACAGAGGGCGTGGAAAGTTTCATTTACATTACAATCCGATCTGAAGGTTTATATCATCTCTTAGTCCTATCTGCTCTCTGCATTTCTTTATAAATCTGGGCTCGTTTCCGATAATTTACTTTGTTGTTTCATTGCAGTCGGAAAATGCTATGCTTACCGACAAACATCGGATAGAGAAGGAGCAAAATGCTCAACTAAGAAGCCAAATTGCTCAACTTTTACATTCCGAACAGGAACAGAAGCTGCAGATACAACAACAAGATTCCACCATTCAAACTCTCCAGGTTAGTTCTTCAGTTTTTTCCGTGCTAAGAATTTTTACGCATTAGCTTAAGCACTGACCCTGTGAAAAAAATGCTGTAAAGGAGACTTCTTTAATGCAGTATAGCCATAACATTCTCCTGTTGTTTATAAATTTTTATGCTCAGGATAAAGTTAAAGGTTTAGAATCACTACTAAGTGAAGCCTCTCGCTCTGATACGACAAGATCAGGAAATGCCTTGAGTCCTCAATCCGGAGTTTCTTTAGCCGTAAAAGCAGCTGAGGTCACAATTGATTCTTCTTCAGTTACGAAAAAACTTGAGGAAGAACTGAAAAAACGTGATGCGCTGATTGAGGTTCTGCTTCGCTCACTCTGGAGCATAATTTTATGAGTGATACTCATTCTTGTTGAACCATCGTGTTTTTTCCATCAGTACATTTGTCTAAAAAGAGTAATTGGTTCTGCAGAAATTGCATGAAGAAAATGAAAAACTGTTTGACAGATTAACCGAAAGGTCCATGGCTGTTTCTACTCAGGTAAATCATTGCTCATATATAATACCAAGCATGGTTACAGCATTAAAGCTCTTGCAGCTGTTAGGCATAAACTATTCTATTACTCTTCATTAGTTTTTACCGTATCTTGCACGTAATATTCGCCTCGAAATTTACTTTTTCTTAGCAACTATTTGCTTAAACTTCTTATTCGTTTGTCTTTCCAGGTATCTAGTCCCTCGTCAAAAGCCTCCGCAAAGGTTCAGCCTGCAGATATTCAAAGGTGATTCTTTGGTCACTTTGAAGTTCTTAGATTCTTTCTCTCCTTTCTATTTTTTCGACCTCAATAATCATCACATGATTTTATTATCTTTTTAGGAGAAATAGTATGGCCGAAGCATTTTCAGCAGATGCTGTTGCCTTACAATCTTCAGCAGATAAGACTGATGGCACAGTTGCTTTAGTCAAAGCGAGCTCGGATAAAACAAAATCCACCCCTGCTGGAGAGTATTTGACAGCGGCATTGAATGAATTTGATCCCGAACAATATGAAGGCCTTGCCGCTATTGCTGATGGCGCAAACAAACTTCTAATGCTGGTACTTGGTTAATGCTTTGTTGTTATAGTGTGGCTTTAAACCCTAAACCCGAAACCCAGTACAAGCCTAAACCCGAAACCCTAAACCCTAAACCCGAAACCCAGTACAAGCCTGGTATCCTTTCTTATTCAACTTACATAAGAAAATTGACTTGCAGGTGTTGGCAGCTGTCATAAAAGCGGGTGCTTCCCGAGAGCATGAAATTCTTGCTGAGATTAGAGATGCTGTCTTTTCATTTATCCGAAAGATGGAAGGCAGGAGAGTAATGGATACCATGCTTGTTTCTCGGGTCAGGATATTGTACATAAGGTCCTTACTCGCTCGATCACCCGAGCTTCAGTCCATTAAGGTAATTAGAGATGTAAGATAGCTTATTCCTTTTGGGTATATGAATATTTCATTTCTCCGGGAAAGATAAATGTCTCCTCTTTTTAGGTTTCTCCTGTTGAATTCTTTCTCGAGAAGCCTGTTGGTCGAAGTAGAAGCTCTAGTAGGGGTAGTAGTCCCGCTAGATCACCAGTTCGATATTTAAGTGAACCGATTCAAGGATTCAAAGTAAATATAAAACCCGAAAGAAAAAACAAGTTGGTATCCGTGGTTTCAAGGATTCGTGGACTTGAACAGGTAGATGTCTGGTACTTTCTGTAGAATTTTCATGTTTGTACTCTGATATTCTAAGATTCTTGATTTTACTCTTGATTCTGATTATCTAGGATGCGGCTCGGCAGCAAGTAACTGGAGGAAAACTGCGAGAAATACAAGATGAAGCCAAAAGTTTTGCGATCGGAAACACGGTCCTGGCGGCATTGTTTGTTCATACTCCAGCGGGTGAACTGCAACGACAGATTAGGTTATGGCTTGCAGAGAACTTTGAGTTTCTTTCTGTGACAGCAGATGATGTTTCTGGAGGAACCAGTGGTCAATTAGAGCTTCTTTCGACGGCAATTATGGATGGTTGGATGGCCGGTTTAGGGGCCGCCTTACCACCTCGCACAGATGCTTTGGGTCAGCTTCTATCCGAGTATGCAAAACGAGTTTATACGTCTCAATTGCGGCATCTCAAGGTATGCCCTGTTGTCATTTGTCAGTGTTTCTTCTGACTGGAAATGTCAGAATGACTGATATGAGCAATTGGGCTAAGAGCTAAACATCTGAATGATAAATATTTACGGGTTCGTTTAAAGTAGATTTGTTTTCTTTATCAGGATATTGCGGGAACCTTGGCAACCGAAGAGGCAGAAGACTCGGCTCAAGTAACAAAACTTCGATCAGCTCTTGAATCCGTCGACCACAAAAAAAGAAAGGTGAGTATCTTATCCTTCCTTGAAGAAAGAAAATCTCGTTCGTCATTCTATAATCTTGTAAAAGTCGTTAGCGCTAGTTGGGCGGTCCGTCACCGCCTAGCGACTAGTCGAATTAGTCGGGCTTAGTCGGCGACTAGACGTTTTTAATTTTTTGAATTTTTTAATATATATCAATTTACAAAATTATGAAACATATTGGTGCCGAAATGATTTTACATCTTAATCATTGAGCCATAACTTTTCGGTATTGTTAAGATGTACGAACGAACCAAAACAAAATTTTGTTTTAATCTTTTTGGTTAATTGTTGTTTAACTTTTTTTTTTAAACAAAACGACCAAACGACGTCGTTTCGAGAGAGATCAAAACGAAGTCGTTTTGGTCTTTTAAAAAAAACCCGCCTAGGCACCGATTTCCATCTAATCGGCCGTCTAGGCGCCGACTAGTCGCCGATTTTTCTCGGCTGACTAATAGAACCTATTTTCATTAGATTGAGCGGTTAGGTACCGCCGAGCGTCTAGGCGCCGACTAGTCGCCGAATTTTCTCGGCCGACTAATAGAACCGATTTTTCATTAGACTGGGCGGTTAGGTACCGCCGAGCGCCTAGGCCCCGTCTAGTCGGCCGCCTAGACCGACTTTTACAACACTTACGCCTTTCGTCATCTTTGAACACGCCATCTTGCACGGATTTGTATACCCTTTTATCAGATTTTGCAACAAATGAGAAGCGATGCAGCTTTGCTTATCTTAGAAGAAGGTAGTTCTCCTATTCAAAATCCTTCTACCGCAGCTGAAGACTCGAGATTAGCATCTCTCGTTTCTCTTGACGGAATATTGAAGCAAGTCAAGGTATTTATACCTAAATATCGAACCGTATCACGCGTCTTGCTCAATCCACAGTAATAACTTTTTGTATTTTGCAGGATATTACAAGACAAACCTCGGTACAGGTCTTGAGTAAAAGCAAGAAGAAATCGTTACTTGCTTCTCTCGATGAACTCGTAGAACGGATGCCTTCTCTTCTCGATATCGATCACCCGTGTGCTCAAAGGGAAATTACAACGGCACGTCAATTAGTCGAGGTAGTAACGATTCCATGTTTACTAACTAATTTCCTCCTTGAACTCAATGTGATATCGTTCTGATTTTACTCGTTGTAGTCGATCCCTGAACAAGATGATGATCTTCTAGAACCATCATACGCTCAAAGACTCTCGATAGATTCAACTGAAACCGACGTGTCTCAATGGAACGTTCTACAGTTCAACACAGGATCAACAGCCTCATTCATCATAAAATGCGGAGCGAATTCAAACTCAGAACTCGTGATAAAAGCAGATGCTCGTGTTCGAGAACCAAAGGGAGGTGAAATCGTGAGAGTTGTCCCAAGACCGTCGGTTTTAGAAAACATGAGTTTAGAGGAAACGAAACAAGTTTTTGCGCAATTACCCGAAGCATTGAGTTTACTTGCATTGGCCAGAACGGCTGACGGGACAAGGGCTCGATACTCGAGACTTTATAGGACTCTGGCCATGAAGGTTCCTTCACTAAGGGACCTTGTTGGGGAGCTTGAGAAAGGAGGAGTACTGAAAGATGTTAAGTCATGAAAGAACAAAAGACATCCATGGAAGCTTTGTGTGTATGTATTTTTTTTTTTTTTTTGGGGTGAGGCTTTGGCAGGCAAATGAGGCTCTCTCCCTTATGCTATGGTTTGGCTGTGTTTGTAATGGCTTTTGTATGCAATGTAATGCTTACATTCACATTGCATTTTGCTGCCTCTTACATCCTTAATTCACTCTTTTCATATAATTATTTATGTGTATGTCATTTCGGGTTATCCGATTCGATCCGAAAAATCTGATTCATATTCAATGGGTAGAATCTGTTTGGGATCAATTTTACCCATTTGGGTTTGGGGAAATTTTGGATTTTTCATTTGAGTTTAGGGAGAACCCAGATAAAACAGAAAAAATCTTAATTAAAGAATAAATTGTTATGGATTATGTGAACTATTAGAATAGAATTCCGATTCTTTTGGCCTTATTATTCAATGATAAGGGTGATTAATTCGGATTATCCGAACCGAATCGTTTGGAATATGTATTATCTTAAAAATTCGTATGGATTCAAATTTCAAAATTCGTTCGGTCAGTCCGGTTCGGATAAAACCGAAAAATCTGAACAATCCAATTTAAAAAATAAAAAAATATAATTTAAAACTTTAAAAAATATTAGTGGATTTTCTTTTATATATATTTTTTTATATTTTTATTTTTGTTTATATTAAAAAATGAATTATCCAAAGAATTCTAAAACCGACTAACCTAAATTCGGTATACGATCTTAAAAACCCGAATCCAAATAACCGAACAACTCAAATAAACCGAACTTTTCGAAGAACCCAAATATCCAAATGTAATTCGGATTATTTTGGTTCTAATTCTTTTGAACCCGAATCCAAACTGAATCCGGACCGAAAACATTCGGGATTCAATTTGGGTCCAATTTTTTAAAATCCGAGGAACACAAAACCGAACCGAAACTCAAGAAAGCGAATCGAAACCCGAATTGATCACCCCTTACTCCAAAATACGAACAATTTGAATAAAAAAGTAAAAAAAATATAGACAATTCGAATAAAAAATCTAAATATCCGATCATTATTCAATAGCTCGAATCAGTTTCGGATCAACATTATCCATTTGGTTTTGGGAGAATCCGAATTTTTCATTTGGGTTTGGGGAGAACCCAAAAAAAACCAAACAATTTTAATTTAAAAAAAACAAATTATCTAAATTAACTGAATCAATTGATCCAAACTATATGAATTATCCAAATAATTCAGATTTTTTGACCCCATTACTCCAAAATACGAACAATTTTGAATAAAAAATCGACAAATCCGAATCCAAAAACATTTGAATCCAATTTTCCAAAATACTAACCCGGATCGAAATGTAAAGTTTCCAAGTACATTGCCTACAGAGTTAGTACATTGCGTTCATTGGACAGGATCTGGTTCAAGAATCTACCAACTAAATGTTGGTAAAATGAATGTTGGATGTGCATTGTGTTTGAAAGCAAGGGTCTTGACATGGTGAAGACTTGCAGTTTCAGCAAAAGAACTAAGCCCAAGCTCTGTGGCATGAATTCCTCCGGTGATAAATATCGACTGAATTCCCGAAGCATTTGCTCCTTTGATGTCATGATGAAGAGAATCACCCACCGCAATCGATTCTTGAGCATCAATCCCGGCCATGGCCATGGCTGATTCGTAGATTATCTGAAAAATACATCCATGAACATAAGAGTGGCACAAGATAATCCAAATATCACCAGGCTGATGTAACGATATGTTATGATAAATTGTCAAACACCGGTTAGGACATGAAATTTGGAATCCAATATATGGTACTGAGCAATCCTAAAGTCTAGAGCTAACTTTTGGGATTAATTAGCTCAAACCTATATTTGATATGGTATCAGAGCCTGGATTGTCCCGATGTTAGGCCTCTGATTGTGATGTGCACGCTCGAGGAGTGAGCCTGAGTGTGTGAGGGGAGTGTTATGATAAATTGTCCCACATCGGCTATGACATAAAATTTGAACTCCTATATATGATTCTGAGCAACCCTAAAATCTAGAGCTAACTTTTGGGATTAATTAGGCCCAAACCTATATTTGACATGGTAAAAGAGCCTGATTATAAATTGTCCCACATCGGCTAGAACATGAAATTTGGAGACCTATATATGGTACTGAGCAACCTTAAAGTCTAGAGTTAGCTTTTGGGATTAGTTAAGCTCAACCCTATAGTTTACATGGTATCAGAGCCTGGTTTGTTTGAACGTGAGTGTGAGGGTGAGTGTTGTGATAAATTGTCTCACATCGGCTAGAACATGAAATTTGGACTCCTATATATGGTACTGAACAGACCTAAATTCTAGAGCTAGCTTTTGGAATTAGTTAGGCCAGTTTATTAACTGTAAAGTCGAAAATTTTTACCTTATCGGGTTTGCCCATCCATTTTACTTCTCCCCCGAGTTTTTCATACATAGTTCCCAATGTACCTAACAATTTTGTTTGTCAAATGATCAGATATTGCAAAAGGGTCATCTCCGAAAAGCAATTTGTAAACATTCGAGATATATTTCTATCTACCTGGCATGATACGCAAGTCTCTAGCTTCAACGGTGACATAATCTGGATTCGCAACGATCATGGGGATTCCTCGAGCTACACACTTCTCTAGAATCTTCTCAAACTCCTCGAGAGTCATTGGACGTGTAGTACCTGATGAAAGTCCTAATGCCTCAGTGCCATGGGCTAACACAAAGTCAGCTTCTTCAACATTCTCCACAACATTTAGATTTAGACCCTAAGAACAAAACACTGCAGAAGATTTTGACAGATGCTAACATTAATAGACTTAATAAACAAAGCATCAAGCTAACATTTACCTCCAAAGAAATTGCTCCTCGTTCTTTCCATGTCATGTGAATACAACGTCGACCTAATGCAGCAAACCAAGGATCATCTCTCCTGCCATGGAAGTTAATCATATGCTTATATTTTACGACATAAATCGTTCTGAGTCTAACAAATGACTGCAATGTTCTTCAAAACCTAAGCATCAAGCATTGATATATGGTTCATACAGGAGAATTGTGATGATAGTAGTCGAAAACATGGATTTTTAACCTTTTTAAATATTGATGGGTTAGTTCACCGCTAGTTACGGCTCCATTGAAGAGAGAAGGATCAAAGCCAAGGCTTTTCAACTTTTCCAATGTAATCGAAGCTCGTCTTGAGGAATTACTTATGACCACCATTTTGGCACCTGTTGTAGCCAGTTGTTCTACTGTTGAGCACAACAGAAACAAATTGAGATCGACAAGAGTGTATGTTATGCATAGCTACAATGGAGAACACTATTGAAACACTTCCAACTTTTTCAAAATTATGGGTTTGGATCGAACTAATCCCGAAAGCTAGTTCAAGTGTTTAGAGTTGCTCAGTATCATATATAGGAGTCTAAAGTTTATATCTTAACCGATGTGGATAACTTATCATAACACTCCTCTCACGTTTAGATGTAGTCCTGGAACGTGGACATCCAATATCAGTATATTCAAATCAGACGGCCTTGGCTCTGATACCATGTCAAATTCTGGATTTGGAACTAATTAATCCCAAAAGCTAGTTCAAAAGTTTAGAGTTAACCAGTATCATACATAGGAGTCTAAAGTTCATGTCCTAATTGATGATGTGAGACAACTTATCATAACACTCCCCTCACATTTAGACGCAGTCTTGGAGCGTGGACATCGTAATTGGGTATCCAACATTGATATATTCAAATCAGGACGACCTTGGGTCTGATACCATGTCAAATTATAAATTTGGACCTAATTAATACCAAAAATTAGATCAAGGGTTTAGGTTTATTTAGTACCATATATAGAAGTCCAAAATCCATGTCCTAACCAAGTGGGACAACTTACCATAACAACTTTCACTTTCGGATTCAAGAAACATATACTAAATTTCAACAAGCCATATCCCGCCAATGTAATGCCTCAAAAGTTTAGAGTTGCTCACTATCATACATAGAAGTCCAAAGTTCATGTCCTAACCAATGTGGGACAACTTATCACAACATTCCATCACGTTTAGACACATTATTGGAGCGTGGACATCACAATCGGAAACCCAACATCAATATATTCAAATCAGGACGACCCTGACTTTGATATCATGTCAAATTATGGATTTGACTGATCCCAAAAGTTATATCAAGAGTTTAGTTTTGTCTAATACCATATATAGAGGTCTAAAATTCATGTTCTAATCGACGTGAGACAACTTATAAACAACTTTCACTTTCGGATTCAAGAAACATATAGTCAATTTCAACAAGCCACATCCCGCCAATGTAATGCCTCATTTGCATTGTTCTTACTTATCGAAAGGAAAACTACAAGAATGTTCTACGGCTAAAAGAAAAAAGCTAACACCTTTAGGGGAATGCTAAAACTGAGAAATGAATAACGTACTTACATGTTGAGATAGCACCAGGGTAAGGTTGTTTTCCATCATGAAGAACTCCGTATTGATCTAACAACCATGCCTACAAATACATTCCAACAACATTCAAATCAACATTCCAATGTAAAAGTAAATACATTCTCATTCACAACCTTTCATTCCAAACCAAAGTTTTACTTAATCTACATGAAAATCAAGAATTCCAATCAAATGAAGTACAAATTATATTTCGAATGGCATGAAGAAAGAATTCACAGAGTCCCAGGATTGTGATATCAATCTCATCTACTCAATTACCCCAATAGAGCTCTCCCAAATCCAATATAACCAAAGTTTATGTTTTTTTTTTTTCTAAAAGAGAATCATTTCAACGAAAGGAAAGAAACCCATTACAAATAAGTTCAAGCAAACCGAAAATGATCATCATTCGTATTCTATCAATCGAATTGTTATTATCTTTGCTCGTTTTCAGAGGCAGAAATCAGATGCTGATAGAGACAAGAGTGAGATATGTGGATTTACCTTAAACCGATTTGTCTCAGCGATTTCTTTGAGCCCATTGATGGGCTGAAAGAGCTGAGACGAACAGATCATCTTCTTCCTGAAATCCAGCAAAATAAATGAAATGGCAAGAAGAATACGACAGAACCAAAACCATAAGAAAAAAAAAATATTGTTTTTTCTCTTCTAGTTTTTTTTGTCATGTATACCGAGAGAGGGTAGATAGGTAAGTTTGCATCATATTCCGGTTCAAGATTGTTTTGGTTCGGTTTTTCCTCCCCTCCGGTTCGTACCAATACAAGTTTGGTTAAGGTTCATGTTTAATACTTAATAATAAAATATATTACAGCTTATTAACAACAAGTCGCTTTGGCCGAGTGGTTAAGGCGTGTGCCTGCTAAGTACATGGGGTTTCCCCGCGAGAGTTCGAATCTCTCAGGCGACGATTACTTTTTTGTGTATCGGTAGTGTAAAGTTCATCATTTTTTTATTACTTACTTGAATAAATTTGTATGTTTGATAATTATTTACCGAGGTATCTTTTTTACGTGGGTCAACAATAAACATATATTTATGTGTTAAATATGGATTGGACCGAAGTAATCCCAAAAGTTGACTTTTGAGTGTAGAATTGTCCAAAGTTCATGTTCTAACTGATTTGAGACAATTTATCATATTATTTATCACGTTTAGATTCTGTCTTGGAACGTAGATCTCGTAATCGAGGGTCTAACATCGGTATATTCAAATCGAGACGAATCAGACTCTGATATCATGTCAAATACGAGTTTTGGCATAACTAATCCCAAAAGCAAGAATTTATGATTGTCTAATACCATATATATAAGACCAAATTTCATATCTTTAACTGATATGAGATAATACATCACAATGCTCCCCTCACGCTAAAACTCGATCCTGGAAAGTGAATACAATCGGGAGACACAACATCGATATACTCAAATTAGGACGAACGAGATTATGATATCATTTCAAATATTGATTTAGAGTTAAATAATATCAAAGGTTAACTCAAAAATTTAGAATTGTCTAATATTATATGGGATCAAAATTTAACCAATATGAGACAATACATTGTAACATTATTCTTTTGGTATAAATAAATAAACACACTAATATTATTATGGAATAAAAAAATAGACATGCTCTTTTGATCCATATGTGTGTTGTCTGAGAGCGTGTTTCCCGTGTCCGAAGAAGCGCATATGACAATGTTCAATTGGGCCCATTAACGGCCCAATAGTCCAATAAAGGCCCAAAGCCCATCCGTGATTTGACTTCGAACAAACAGTGTCAACTAGTGGATACTTGAGCGCTGACGCACTAAGATCATCATCAGCCATTCACTCGCTCTTATCGAAAACCCAACACTCCCACGCGCTTATAGACTCACGCGTTTTCACGTGATACTGAACGACGGCGTTTCATTGGGCGTGTCTTGCACGTGCGAGTAGACAACGGATTCGTACAGCTCATTTGGCTCTTTCCCCTTTTTTTTCTTCTCCTCGCTTTCGTTTTCTTCTTCAGAAGTATCAGTTTCAAATTCTGGAAATAGAAAAGAAAAAATCTCTCTCTCTTCTCCGATGGCGGCGACGTTAACCAGAGACCAGTACGTGTACCTGGCAAAGCTTGCCGAGCAGGCGGAGCGGTACGAGGAGATGGTGCAGTACATGGAGCAGCTGGTCGCCGGCGCAACCCCAACCGGAGAGCTGACGGTGGAGGAGCGGAATCTCCTCTCCGTTGCCTATAAAAACGTGATCGGATCTCTACGCGCGGCTTGGCGGATCGTTTCTTCGATCGAGCAGAAGGAAGAGAGCAGGAAGAACGAGGAGCACGTGTCGCTTGTCAAGGATTACAGATCTAAGGTGGAGACAGAACTCTCCTCCGTCTGCTCCGGCATACTCAGGCTCCTCGATTCGCGTCTCATTCCTTCCGCCGCCTCCAGCGAATCGAAGGTGTTTTACCTGAAGATGAAAGGGGATTACCATCGTTACATGGCCGAGTTTAAGGTCGGGGATGAGAGGAAAGTCGCCGCTGAAGAGACGATGCTAGCGTACAAAGCAGCTCAGGTACTTCGATCCGATTTTACTCGTAATTGCTTTACGAACTTAAATTAGTTTTGGATTGTGTTGACCAAGTGATCGAATCCGGTTACCTCAAATTTTGTGATTGTTTCAATTGACTTGTCGATCTCGTTGTTGGTGCCTTGATCTGGATTTTTTAAGTGACTGTTGATAAAATAATCGAATTTGGTTAACTGCGTTACTGATCAAACTATGATGAATCAGTGCGTATTTGATTAAACAGAGATCTGGCGTTTGATATCTGGTTTTTAGAATTTAGAGAAGAAAAATTGATTAGTTGGAATTTGATGATTAGACGATAGATTTACCAATGCTTTACTTATCTGTGTGTGTGTTTTGAAGGACGTTGCAGTTGCTGATCTGACCCCTACACATCCAATAAGGCTGGGTCTGGCCCTCAACTTCTCTGTGTTTTACTATGAGATCCTAAATTCTTCCGAGAAAGCTTGTAGCATGGCAAAACAGGTACTTCTACTTCCCTTTTGGAGAAATACTGTCTGTCCATGTCAATTCTTGCATTCTGATTTCTGTTTAATTCCTTTTGTAGGCTTTTGAAGAAGCCATTGCTGAGTTAGACACACTGGGAGAAGAGTCCTACAAAGACAGCACTCTCATCATGCAATTGCTGAGGGACAATCTAACACTATGGACCTCCGATATGCAGGTTAGTTAGCTTTACGCCCTTCATCTCAAATGATAATGATACTGATAAGAACCCATCCCATAATAGGTCTAAACCAATCCCGCAAAGCTCCACAGATCTCATTCCCAAAAGCTAGCTTATTGGGTGAGGGTGGCCATGGCCTTATTAGGCATCACATAGTCCCATTTCTAAGCAATGTGGGATCCTAACAACCCGTTCGTTTAAGCACCGACGTCCTCATCAGCCCACTTTAGTCTAACCCAGTTGCCAACGGTTCGGGCCAATTGCTCGGAAATTTGCAGCTATATGGGGGGTCTATCCTGTAGAGGTACTCAAATTGGATCAACCTCACTGGCTTTCTCATTCTTGGCTTAAGAATGCCAACTCACTTTGATAGCCGAGTCTCTGATACCAATTGATTAGAACCCATCCCATAATAGGTCTAAACCAATCCCATAAAGATCCACGGATCTCATCCCTAAAGCTATGTTATGGGGTGAGGGTACCCATGGCCTTATAAGGCATCACTTAGTCTCATTTCTAAGCGATGTGGGATACTGAACAGATACTTATCTCCCCTGTATAAGATTTTCCTAGTACCCTTTTAAATCATCTTATGATCACAACGGGATGACACATTATTAGAATGCATCTTATTCAAATGGTGATAGATCTGTTATGATAAGTTGTTCTACATCGTTTAGGACATGAATTTTGGACTCATATATGATTCTAGATAAGCCTAAACTCTTGAACTAGCTTTTGGGATTAGTTAAGTCCAACCCATATTTGACAGGATCTTAAATAGTGTTTGATATATACAGTTTAAAGTTGTAGGAAAAATAACATCATTTAAGAGCATAATTAGTGATTAGACACAGTAGTTTCTCCTTTGGAGCCTAATATGAAACATCAAAATTGTGTAAATCAGAATCTAATTTGGGTGAATTATGGACAATTTTACACAGGAGCAGATGGATGAGGCCTAAGAGTCTTAAAAAAGAGGGGACTATGCAATTTGCCCCCAGAGAAAAACTGAGGAAAAACGTTGTTTATTATGAATATGTGCACAGTTTGGTATTTTGGTCATATTTTCTTCTCTCTTAAAACTCTGCTCTCTTTATTTTTGTTCTTAAGTTTTTTTTTTGGCTGACCCAAAATCGATGATATTCGTGGCCTTAATTGGATCATAATGATTAGGCCAAATCAAATGAAGAAGAAGTGATTGATTTCACTCTTTTATAATTTATTTACACAATATAATGCTCATAGAGAGAGAGAGAGAGCAATTAGGGCAGACCGAGACATCATCTAAGAGATCGAATCTCTCAACAATGACAAAACGTCAAAAGCCTACTTGGACCACTTTGCCTGCATTATCACAGACATAACCTTAAGGTCGAATTATCTTTTTTAGTCATATATATATATATATATATATATATATTTTGCTTACTTTCTAGCTCCAAATATGATATGTTTGTATTTATACGGTCCAAAAGTTCATTAGGTAAGAACTTCAATACAATGTTTTTCAAAATAAAATATAGAATTGACTAGAGTAGACGCAAAATTCAAAATTTGACTCGAAAATTAATATTTGTATGGATTTTGATAAAATATGCGATTACATCTTGAATAAATCGAATCAAATCTCTGTCCGTTCTATTAATCACGAAATACTTTCTTATATAGTATACAATATCGTATGGAAAAGGAAATATAATAATCGTAAAATATTATACAATTTTCGAAAATATTTCGGTATTAAATAAAATATCAGAAAATATCTATAATATCTCGTAGGATATCATTAGAATAATCCGTGTGATCTAGAAGAATATTCTTATATCAATCACATGGATTATATCCGTTAATAGATTTAAGGTTTGAGTTTCTAAATCATAACATATATGGATTTAGATTCTAAATTAGATTAGGAAAAAAAACATATTGGTACTCGTAATACTCAAAAGGAAAAACAAAATTACAATGTTAATCCTACCTTTAAAAACCGTAAAATAATTTTTAAACTCCGAAAATATCTAATGCTCATGTCGCATCCTATCACACGTTGTCTTCTCACATATGTCGTCGATTTTGTCTTCAACTCCCATGTCGACGTCTCCTCTTCATCCATGTTGTTGTTGCCTATTCATCTTTTATTTCTAATGTCGCTACGAATATTCATTGGTAGTCAAATTTATTGTGGATTTTACGTGTTGGATTACCTTTATTTGGAGAGTTCGAAATGGATAGTAACTTTTATTATACATGAGATTCTGATTCAAATTTAAATATTTACTTTTTAGAAATATTAGTAAGTGAGTGTCGCGCTAATCAAGTTCAAGAAAACGCTAGATATTAGACGGACGAAATATAGACGGTGTCTAGACAGATTAGGTGGATTTATATATATTTATATATATGTAATATGTAACTTTAATCTAAATTTTTAATTTAAAACGTTTATAATTATTTAATTGTTTAAAAATACATATAAATAAATAAAATGAAAGAGGTTACAAAAATAAATAAGTACATTTTTTTCATTATCTAATCAATTTCTTTATATTCTTTATTGAAATGTTGTTCATCGGATTCAAACTGTATGTTAATTTTTTTTTTCTGGAATCAAAATATGATTCATCAAATATTTACTTGCTCGATCTCTTGAATATTCACACGTCAACACATTTTGGTTTGATCATTCATATTCTTCCATTAATTCATCGCTCGTTTTTCCATTATCAACAATATAATCTTGAAAATGATATAGATCATTATATAGAAACACATTTAAAGCCTTGTTCATTTATTTTATTTTAAACCATCAACGTCGCATTAAATTAAAAATAACCAAGATTATTCAACCTTTAACTATCAAATCGGTTCGTTTTTTTGTGTACACCTACTTACATAATAATACAAATGATTATTTATATAACTACGATGAAAAATAAATAAATGAATTTTGTTATTCACATTAAAAGTACTCTAATTCCGTTATCATCTTAATAAACTAATTGTTAAAGTTTTTTGTTTTGAATTTCTTTTCTACCTTTAAAATATAATAGCGTTTATACGAACGCCTAGCAAATGTGTCGTCGTCGTCGATATCGTCATGTGTCGATATCGTCGACAGTCTACTTGTTTTACACCGATTGTGTCGTCGTTGTCGTCTTGCCTCGCCCCTCAACATTTTGTCTTCAACTCTCCGTATCAACGACTCCTCGTCTCCTCATCCATGTTGTTGTTGTCTATTCGTCTTTTATTTATAACGTGGCTACGAAAATTCATAGGTAGTCGAATTTATTGTGGATTTTACTGATTCAAGTTTGAATATTTATGTTTTAGAACTAGTGGCAGGTGTTACAAATAAGCAATTTATAAAAATAAACGAAAAATAAAGGTAAGCAGTAAAAATATATCAAAATGTTCATTCTCAGCATTTGACGATTTCACATTTTAATACGATTAAAAAATATAATGGAATAGTCAGTAGAGTTCGTTTGAACCTCAAACATCCATAGGATAATAACTAAGTCCTCTCAAATTGTGATAAAATATGGAATTGTATTTTAATTGAAAATAAAAAATACATAAATTCAATTGTTTTATTAGTCACAAAATATATTCTATATACATACAAAATATCAAATAGAAAATTAAATATAATCTCGGAGATTCAGAATATCTCCAATAATATATTTAAAATATTCAAGAAAATTTCAAATAATATAATGATTACATAAAAAAATTGATTTTAAATATTTAATTAGATTTCAGAAATTATCAACGTAATAATATATTTAAAATATTATTCCCTATTACTTTATCTCTTGGCATGTTTTCTTTTTGTCTTTCTATCAATTCATTATTTTTTTATATATTTTCATTTTTTAGTTTTGATGAATTATTTTTATCATATTGTAAAATTTTCATGATATTCATATTCGTATAACTCTTTTGATTTCTATATGCTCCATCAACTTGAAATCTCTGTATTATTCTTCTATACCGAGCATAATTTCCAACTAATAATATATGAAGTTGATAAATTGTCATTAATATTACACTAATATATGAAAATAAACGATGTATTGACATAATGTGATTTTTAGTTGGCATACAAATTTCCAAAATACTAAATTAAAGCAAAAACCCTAACTGAACCTCGTACAGATCTACATTAATCTGAACCCAATAATCACGATCATGACAGAACATACATCCACTAATTATTTTTCTCATAAAAATTGAACTGATTTTTTCCACGTCACCCTATTTAATTAAAACCCACCACTTAAATTTAAGATCGAATTTTTAATGATTAATGTGAAATTCAACCGAATGTTAATGGAAGAAAAATCCAACGTGTTATATTTTCATTAGGGGTTAGTTTTTTTATTTTTTCTAAATTAGATAAATGGTTATAAAATATTTCATAAAACGGACCACGAAACTGCTTTCTCATTACCACCTATAATTCACTAATCTTTCACTCCATAAAATTTAATTACACCAAATAATATTAATATGAAACGAGTAAAGACGAAAAACCAACCTTCTAAAAAAACAACTTTACAGGCTATCACATGTTCTATTCCACTATTTCTATTATTTATTCTCAAAATATTAATATATCTGACAGCTCTCTCCAACCCTTAATTGTTATTATTAATTTATTATTATTATCATCTATGCAATTATTGGAAAAGCTACAACGGTAACAATAATAAATAATATAATATAATAGACAAATTGAAGGATTAATAGCGTTGAAATACTACGCATACATGCATATAACCGATGATCACGGATTCTTCTTTAATATTCGTATTTTTTTTATTTTCTATTCGTATAATATTTTTTATAAAATAAATTTCATAATTGAAAATAATATTTAAATTAGAAGATGATTAAATAGACAGAAAGACATGCGCAGTTGCATTCTTATTGTCAAATGAACTCAACACGTTAGCTGTCTTCCACGTTAAGTTACATGGATATATATATATATATATATGTATGTATGCATATTTGTGTTTGTATGTATATGTATATGTACACGATGTATGTGCACATTGCGTGTCTCTCCAATTATATTCGCCATCCCATCATAGCTCACCCAAGGATTGTTCACCTAATTATCATTTTCCATAATTTTTTAAAATATTTATTAATATCGTGATTATTATCAAATCACGTGTCAATTTTAAGTTATGTGGATAAGATATAGTTTCATTTAAACTGTAAAGCGATTATAAATTGATCACTAATATTCTTGATAATAATGTGTCTGATTTGATGGGTTTATATCGATTTTCACATTTCTGAGAATAAAAATTTATTTAGTTGGGCATATATGGTGTTAGTGACATTATACCGGTTAATATAATTAATATAAAAATTAGACCAAATTATGATTAAATTTGAAAATAAATCGTGTCAACAATTGAGTTTAAGCGGATCATATTTGGATCTAAATTATAATTAAAATTGGATTTAAATCGAATTAAAATTAGGTTTAAATTAGATCAAAATTGAATATAAACCGAATCAAAATTGAAAAAATTAATGAAATTAAAACGGAGAGAGTTACATACACAATTTTATATTTATAAAATATAAAAGAGAAAAAGATTTAGAACCAAAATATAGAGAATAAAAGGAATACGAAATACGAGGAATAAATAGACATAATATATAAATACAAAGGGTGAAATAGAGGTTTTAGCAATATATATTATTGATATTGTTTAATTGAAGAATTAAGAGGTGAATTATTATGGTTTTACCATTAAATAATTCGGACCGATTAAAGTAAAATATCAAAAAATATGGAAATAATTTTAACAGTTTAGGAAATGGAGTACAATGTAACCTTGAAATGGAGCAGCTTCTCGGCGTTGTCCGATTTACCCTTTAACGTCCGAGTCACCGACCGCGTTGATTATGGACTGAGTCGGGTCGTCGGGTTGATTTCCAATCGTGTATCCATTTACGAAACTACCCATCTTATGCAACGTGTCATTTTCGGGTAGGCACATGTTAGGTGTAAGCGAAGAAACTCGATTTTCTTTTCCTTCCCATAAAATATGTTTGATTTAACTTAAAATTAATATAACTTACCCTCGAAAAGAGCTTGCATTATTATTATTTTAATATTGTTGTTATTTATAAAAACAAATAGTAAATTTTCTTCGTAAAGCGAAAAGATATAAATTTTATTTAGATATATTGTATTAAATGATCATTTTCATTATAATTATGATAAATTGTTTTATATAGATTAGAATATAAAACTTGTATTATTGGACAATCATTCACTTTTGAATTAGTATTTAAAATCTAAATTTATATTTCATATAATATCAAAATATTGAATTGTGATGTTGACGTTTTCTAAAATCGAATCTAAACCGAATAGAATGTTACGATAAATTGTTTTATATAATTTATAATATAAAATTTAAACTCTTATATATATATATATAGTACTCGACAATAGCAATTATATTAGTTTATTATATAAAACTAAAAGAATTAAATCATTATTTATAAACGTTTATAACAATAGTGATAAATTATTTAGATATATAATTATAATATAACACGTTATGATGTGATTTTATAAGTCAAACTTTATTTTATATTTTAAATATATATAGTGCTTCGTCTTGGGTGAATATAGCTAGCCAACCCCATGTTCCCATTATGCGCTTCCATGTTAGTCTATAACTTTAATTTTTATTTAAAAAAACTAGGAATCTTCATGATTAATCTTTTTTTTACACATTATAATTTTCTTATTATAATTCACTACCTTATTTCTTTAATATTTTCTTAATTTCTTACCTAAATTATTAATATATTTCTCTCTCTAACTATTAATCATACACTCTCTCTCTCCTCCCTTTTTATACCACCCTCTCTCCTCCTCACTCCTACAGCTTCGATTCATTCTCTCTCTAAATTACAAAGCATTCGCTTCGTTTTCGCTCTCTAAAATTCAAAAAATGAGTTCGAAAATTTTCCAAGTTTTCTTGATTTTGGGTCTTTTGGCCACTTCAATCTTCGCTCAGGCCCCTGCTCCGACTCCTTCCGCCACATCGCCGCCGCCACA